>JAEIIJ010018356.1:0-27808 GCA_018904815.1 Drosophila ogumai | reverse complement strand
TATATTTAAACTATTAAAAATTGATTCTTATGCAGTTAACATTTAACTTTATATTCATCAATGGTCAAAAATAACATATACTGTTAATCTTTTACAGCGCCCAGATCATATTATGATCATTATAATTCTCAATTATGTCAACCCTAATTCTACCCTAAAAAAAAACCAACAATTGTTTTACCATTTAATCATTACATTTATTATGTATTTGATTCGTATTATAGTTATAATTCTTCTGTTTTTGTTCTTTGTATGCAGAATACTCTAAAATTAATAACTGGCCACGCCCATTCGTGCAAAAAAACATTAACACACCTGTCATACAATGAACCAGCGCTGAGTTCTATGGTTTTTAAGCTACGAAGACAGTTGCCACTATAATTATGTTTACAAATATGCATTAATAGTATAGTTATACTTTTAAAAATATACATTTACAATGGGTTTATTTGGAGAGGGTGGGGTGGGGGTAAACATCAAGAGGATATATGCAAGATATATGTATAATTGTATATGTATGTATGTAAGTGTATATCCGAATAATATGTACATCTTAAAATGGCAACCTTAGGCCTAGGCTTACAACTAAAGTTTAAGCTTACTTAGCAAATTATTTACTAATTTTTCTCATTTTTTGGGTTCAGGAATCGAAACGCGACAAGACGGAAACCAGGTGAACTATATTTCAAATTAGAAATTTAAAAGAACCGCCTCATCCACCTACTCTTGTCAATCCCATAATCAACATCCTCGTCTTCATCGTCGTTGTGGTTATCATTAATATTCTCCGCCAAGTCTCTGCCTTCTCCAGCATTTCCCTCCTCATCCTCCTCCTCCTCTTCGTCGTCGACGTCTTCGTTCTCCGCCTCCTCGTCCTCATCTTCCTCTTCGTCCTCATCGGCCGTGGCCGTATCCTCGGCAGTTTCCACAACTGCTTCTTCAGCCGCCTCCTCCAATGCGGACTCAGACTCCAAGGCATAGTTACCAGTGCGCTCATGGCGCAGAAAATTGAGGGCCACATCTATAAGGGAGGGTGCCATGTCGTCCTCATCCTCCAGTGGCAGAGCCTCGCGCATAAGGGGATCGCTGCCATAGCTGGCCGCTCTCCAATTGAACGAACTCAGTGGCCCCGAGCTCGTTGTGGCCGTGGTTGAGCTGCTGGCCAGGCTGGCACTCTGGCTGGACAGATTGCTGTGGTTGCTGCAGCTGCGCCGACGCTTGGGAGCACTGCAGCCGGGAGTTTCGGTGTCTTCTGGCGGAGTGGGAGGCTGTGCCGCCTCCTCCTCCGTGGGCTCCTGCTTCGGCTCCTCTTCCTTTGGCTGCTGCTGCTGCTCCTCCTCTTCGTCATCATCATTATCATCCTCGTCGGGCATTTGCAGCTCCAGCTTGAGGGGCTTGCGGTCCTCCAGAGTGGCCTCCGCCTTGAGAGTGGCTCGCAAGGCGCTGAGCTGCAAATTCTCTGTGCTGTCATCATCCGAATCATCGCTGCTGGTGTTGTCCTTGTTTTGGTTGGGACAAAGTGGTTCTGGAAGCAAAAATTCAAAAATTGATGGCGGGTTCTGGGAAAGATAAGAAATAGTACAAGTTCCCTGGAAACTCACCCGATGACTCAGAGCTTTCGCCAGCGGACTCGTCAGCACACGAACTACAGCTGTCACTGCTACTCTGCTGCTGCTCCGGCTGCGTCTGCACCTGCGGCTGTTCCTCCACCGCTGGCTCTGCTGGTGTCCCCTCCCGTTCAGCTTCCGCTGCTTGCCTTTTGGTGCGCTTGAGGGACTTTCCTTTGCTCCTCGGAGACTTGGCTGAGCTTTTCCTGTTGGCCACTGCCTTCCGTGGCTTTTTCTTGGCCGAAGGATTGAAGGAACTGCTGTCGCTGCTGCTCTCCTCATCGCTGCTGGTGGTCCAGCCAAAGGATGAACTGCTGTCGGTGCTGCTCTCAGTGGCGGCGGCGGCACACCGAGCGGGGATGGTGGAACGTCGCTGGCGCGATCTCTTTGAGCGTGTGGAGCGCGTGGTGCGCATTTGATCTTGTCGCCGGACCTCGGCCATCACCAGCTTCCAGTTCTTGCCCCTGGTGGCTGCTGCACTCGTGCTGGGACCCATGTAGAGAAAGGGACGCGAGGATTGGTCCGTGGTTGCCTGATCAATCCCCGCCTGATCCTCGGGATTGCCGGCGGCGGCGGCTGCTGAAGGAGCCGCAGGGGCTTCATTTTGTTCATTGACAAACACCACATCCGAGTCACTGTCTGAACCCAGGCTCACTTGCTCGGGAGTTCTCAGATGCGGTGGCTTCAGCTCGAGGACGAACACACACTCGTCCTCCTCGCCAGAGCTGCTGCTGCTGCTGCTGCTCTGCAATTCGATGTGGGCACTAACGGGTAGGGTGGCGCCAGCATGGCGACGGCTAGGATTGCTTCCATCATTGATGGCAGCCACCTCGGCATTGGCAGCGGCGTCGCCATCATCAATCTCAATGATCTCGGCTCCCGCCGCCTCGCCGCCTGCTGGCGCTGGACGTCGCATGCTCAGGTTAATGGCCACGGTCTGTGATCCCACATTGGATGTGGTGGCGGCTCGGCGTATGGAGATGCCCGGCAGCTCGCTGCCATCACTGGCCATGGTCACACTAAACGAATGCGTGGCACTGGGATTTGTCACAATCACACTGGTGGACGGACGTCCCCCTGCTCCAGATCCTCCTCCTCCTCCTCCATTGGCAGTGCTCCATTCATTAGACGCTTCAGGATTTGCCACCTCGCCTTCGACGCCATCGCCCACCTCCAAGTGCAGATCACTCTCGTTAGAGGACTGTGTCTCCACCATGTCCAGCAGATCCACTTCCACCTCTTCGGCCACCCGAGCTGAGTACTGAACGACATGGTCGTAGCCAATCATATCGAAGGGGGAGCGAGCAAAGTTGAACAGCTCGTGGATGAAGTGGCTCGTTCGATCGCCCAAATAGGGCGACAGGCGGCGACGGAATGTGGGTCCCAGGATATTGGTCATCGGCAGGATATCGTGCATCAGCTGCATCACAGTGCCCACGCTGTGGGCGGCATTCCGCAGCAGGCAGACAATGTCGCGCTGGATCCAAGGCATCAGGCGATGCATCTGGGCGGGATTGTTTCTGCAACAGAAAGAGAGTTTTAATGGGTTTCCCCAAGTAAAGGTGATGCTTAACTTACCTGTAAAAGCGGGCGCTCCACTCGCGAAAGTGTCCCGTCAGGCTGTCGCTCACTGGCAGGGCATATAGCTTCCTATCGTAGACATAACGCCGCCACAGCTGAATCAGCGAGCTGCTGCCAGCGGTGGCTGCATCCGTATCGTGTCGGTAAAAGTTCATCAGCTCCCAGCGATACGGCTCGAAGCGATTGTAGGTGTGACGGCCACCAGAAGCCTCCACAGCCGGCAGAACCTCCTCGGCGGCCAGAACTCCACCCGCTGCTCCGGCGCCAATGCCTGCCTCAATGTCATTGGTCATTACGGCCTGATTCTGGACCAGCGGCATAAATCTGGGACGCCGGACAATGTGGAAGCGCATCGCCGGATGATCCGGCTGCGAGGGCGACGAGGTCTGCACTGGATAGCGATCGTAGTCGTCCAGGGTGCGCACGTTATGGATGATGGTCTTGAAGCGCTGCTTGCACAGTGGGCACTCGGCCTTGATCTGGATTTGGAAGGAGATTAAGAGTGATTAGAGATTACGAATCTTTGAGATTTGCCACCACTCACCTTGCTCCACTCGCAGAGGCACTTGAAGCAGAACTGGTGCATGCAGGAGTCCGTGAAACACTTCCTGTGGCACCGCGACAGGCAGATGGCGCAGTTGGGCGGCGGTGAGGAGCGTCCTCCTGTGGCAGCGGCACTGGTTCCGGGCTCCCCGCTGCCGCTGCCACTGCCTGCCTCGTTGTCACCCGACTCGCTGCCGCTTTCCGTAAGATCGGCAAACTTCATGGCCGACGCAGGCAGTGTGAGTGTGCCGCTGGTGGCGCCCGCTTCCACGATCACCGAGGCGCCCACATCTTCCGCAAAGGAGGATGCAGCCGCATCCGCATCAGGCGGCACCTCCTCCGCCATCGTCGTCGCAGTCGTTGGCAGAGGGCTGCGAAACGACACGAAATCGGGGACCGGAAAATGGGCGAGAGAGCTGCTCTGCCTGCAATCGGAGTTTTTGTGTCTACTCTGGCCTCCTCTTCCTCTCCGCTCTCGGCTCACCCTCGCCCCCTCACACCAACAACACTCTCCAATCAGGCGCTCTCGCTCGCTCTTACGGGCACGCTACTCTATCATCTGGTTTGCAATTCGCCTCATGCGTCGTTTTCCAGGCTCCTTTTACGGGCCAGCGGCCACTGTAGCCGTTGCCTTATCCAGTCTGGACGATAGCCGAATCCTTGGAGCTAGCCTCTGCACTATTTTCAGGCCGGAATTTGCACAAAAACCTGGAGATATCGACGACTGAAAAATGTAAGAAACTCGACTTTTTTAGTGATATGGTAGGACCGTTCGTCGCTGAACGCTAAATACTCAAAATCGTCAACGACGCCAAACTGAATAACGATATTTTAATAATAATTTAATAATTTAATTCACAAGAATACGAAACGGATGCAAAATGTTTTGATTTGTTTGTTTTTAAATGATATTTCTAACATTGTTTAAAAAATAAGTTACCCCTAGAAGTGCTGGAATAGATTGATTTTATTTCGTGTTCTGTTCACATTTCTTTTTATGAAATTAGAAACTGGGGTAAAGTGATGTTTACATTTTAGTTTGCGGCATTGTTGAATCTGGTAAATATAACGAGCATATGGTTTTCTTATTGTTAAGTATATCTTATTTTTATTTTATAAACTTAAATGCATAGAAGGTGAAAAAGTTCAATAATTTAAGTAGATAATAAAACAAAAATTATAATTTTAATTATAATAATACAATTAACAAATATAGGTCTATATTTTAATGTTACATAGGTTTGTGAAATAATAAAAGATAATTAAGGTCTAGAACTCTCTAATGTTTACAATTGTAAAGGGCTGTAACTAGTGTTGGCATTTGAAGACATATCCAGAATGGTCACTCTATTCTATCGATAGTTGGCAATTTCTTGTTCTTGTGGCGTCTATTTCAATTTGTGCTTTATTAATTGAAAATATAATTTAAAATGAATCGCCGCAACAAGCGCACATCCTTCAACCAGTACACATATTTCCTGGACACCATGGAGGCGAATCCGCGCCTGGCAGCCAACAAACTGAGCCGCAAGAACGACGCCAAAAAGTGGACAGAGTTAAGCGTCGTGCTGAACGAGTGCCCCTTGGGTCCCAAGTTGTCGCCCGAGGACTGGCGTAAGGTGAGTGCTGGTGCTGTCCTTAAATTTGTGGTCCTACCAACTAATCCTAGTAATCTCCCCCAGCGCCTGAATGACTGGAAGAACACAACGCGCTCCAAGTACCGACGCAGCATCGCTACCGGCAACAGGACCATGACCGCACTGGAAACCCGTGCTATGCGCATCTTCTTCGGGGAGCCAATTTCCCCAGAGCCTGTCGAGTTCAGTGAGTATCCGGAGTACGAAGAGGAGCAGCAAGCAGAGGAGGAGGAGTATAGCGAAGAGGAGCCACAGGCACATTACCAGGAGCTGGAGATAGAAGAGGAAAATGCAGCCGCCACGCTTATCAATAGAGCGGAGCAGAGTTCTGCCCAAAGAATAAGACTGCAAAACCCTGATTCAATCATCTATGAAGGTTTGTTTTCTAGCGGAAAACTCGCGATAGCAACTGTAATCCTGTATAATTTTAGTTGAGACTATTCTGCCGACCAATACCGCTGAGGAGGAACCAGTTTCGTCCTTCTTCAAGGACATCCAAGACCAGATAAAACGCATATCTGATATCCACGAAGCCACCCTGGACTTCAAGATTGCCCGCTTCAAGTACAAAAATCCGGGATTCGAATTCAATTCGGAGAATATTTAGTATAAGACAGTTGATTCGGAGAATATTTAGTGTAAGACAGTTGAATACTAAAACATGTGTTAACTTTAATGTTTAAGCAACATCTAGTGACCTGTTAGTTCTTCTAAGAATTGGCCTAAAGTGTAGGCGCCTTTAAGTAAAGTTCAGTACCATGTACAGGTTGACCAAAACTCCGTTGGAAAATAAATAATCACTATTTTTATATGAATTTGTTGGAGAATGTATGAAGAATGGTTTTAAGAAATAAACAATAATAACGATTTTATGTGCATAAATGTTGTATAAAGTCGAAAGATAAATCGGTGTTGCCTTTACTTTGTAATAATTTAATTAGTTAGAAATTAACTTCTCATAATGATTTTAATAATATAAATATTAAATGAAATCATATTATAATTTATATATGTTATTTTATTAAAATAGAAAAAATATATATATAACACTTTAAAATCGTTTTTAAATGTGTAATGCGCTATATTACAAATTGGTTCTTTGATTTAAAAATAAAAATGCACAATATTTACGTAAAATCATCACGATAATTAAAAATTTTTTAATTTTCATAATGCATTTTGTGCAATCAGAAATATCCACGAACGAATGTTATACATCAAAATGTGTATAGCTTGAAATATCGCAAAAACCTCTTTAACTATTTTTATTTATACATATACATATGTTATTTATTTTATATAAGAAAACAATTTACTTTTTTAAATTAATGATATGCTATATAACAAATTTGTAAGATAACTTAGACTATCGGGAAAACCCCACTTGGTATAAGATTATATAATATTATTTTGATTTAAAAATATAAATACCAGCGTTTGAAAAACTACGCTACTACCGTAGTATTTCATTTTGCTATTGCTACCGGCCGTAGCCGAAACGAAAAGTTGAGAGCGAGAGCAGAGCAGAAGGAATTTCGGGCCGTAGACTACGGCTGTCGCGTGCCCCTGTTTCCATCTCTTGTTGTCCTCCTGCGTTTTGTTTTGGTTTTCTGCTGCATACATATGTATGTACATACTTGCTCGTAGAAGTCGTTAAAAGAAAATATTAGACAAATCTCGCATTGTTTTTGTAATTGCTCCTAGGCATAGGCAAAGCAATCGCCGAATACATGCACGACTCTCTCCATAAGCAAAGTAGACTACACTAACAATTTTGCGAATTCTCTCCTTTCTCCGCGTCTTCGTTGATCTCGGCAACAACACTTTCATTAGGCTTCGCCGCTATCTCGCTTGCAGGAATGTAAATTGTTGTTGGATCGTCGAAAAATGTACACCGCGAAAAATCAGTTGTATTTTGCGTTGCAGGCAAGATGTTTGATATGGCAGAAACTAATTTCATTTTTTGTGAAAATTACTTTTGTGAGCCCCAATGCATTGTTTGCTTTAGCGTATTAGTAAATTAAAGGAAGTTTAATTTTTTACTTTTGATATCTTAATTTGAATTATGTACTTTCATTTTTTTCAGTGCAGAAATTTGAAGTAAAAGAAACGAACAATTTACATTCGTGCAAGCGAGATAGCGGCACAGCCTAATGAAAGTGTTGTTGCCGAGATCAACGAAGACGAAGAGAAAGGAGAGAATTCGCAAAATTGTTAGTGTAGTCTACTTTGCTAATGGAGTGAGTCCTACATGTATACGGCGATTGCTTTGCCTATGCCTAGGAGCATATACAAAAACAATGCGAGCGGCAAGAGCAATGGGCTGGGCACCCCTGAATTACAGCAAAATAAACCCCCGTCAACTATCGTGTGCCATCACTGACGCCGCGTATGCAGCCCTACTTTGCTGGATTTTTTTTTACATGCCACCAAAATCCCCTAACGCCTGCAATTGTTTGTGAACACTTCGCATCGTTTTGGTGGCGTCGATTTTGCATTTTAAGAACTTCTTGGGCCAGCGTTTCGAGTTTGAGGAAACAACAAAGGGAACCCTAGCCGAGCGCAGCGCGGTCAGTGCATGAGTTCCAAGATGGATCGCCGCAAGAAGCGCACGTCCTCGGACCAGTACCAGATGTACATTGATATGATGGAGAACGACCCAATTTTCGCCACCGGGCGAGTGCCGCGCGATTACGACCTGAATTATCTCACAAAGAAGTGGAAGGAGCTCTCCGACAGGCTGAACAAGTGCAGTTCGGGTCCAACACTCACGCCGGAGGAGTGGCGCAAGGTGAGCGAATCCCCCCAAGTACACCCAAAACCCCTTCTCTAATCCCTCCTTATTGCCGATTTAGCGCCTAAATGACTGGAAGAACACCACTCGCTGCAAGTACAGACGCAGCCTGCTCTCCACCGAGAAGGACATAGCAATGACCGCGCTGGAGAACCGAGCTCTAGAACTCTTCGGCAAGGTGCCCACCACCACCGGCGAAACGCTGATGAATTTAAAGTCGGAGAAAGATGATCACGAAGACGATCTGGAGGAGATGGGACAGCGTACATCGGCGGCATTTCAAAAGGAACTGCAAGCAGCCGTCGAGGAGGCCATCAACGATGAGGTGGAGGACGAGGAGATGCTCGAAGAGCATGTCGACCAGGAGGATATGCTCGATGAGAATCTGGCGGACAATGTAGGTGGCGCCGGCGGTATCGATGGCTCTGGAGCGGCCACCACAGCGGTAAATACGGGCGGCGGCACGTATCGCACCATTGTGGTGGACAACACATCCTTCCAGCAGGTGGAGGAGGATGCCCAGGCCATGCAGCCGCATCCGGTGGAGTTTGTTACAGCAAGGCGGCCGGCTGCAGCGGTTGTCAATCCGGGTACAGCCTCCACGGGCAATAAGCTAATCAATGGCGAGCTGCCGGTCAAGAGGATGAGGACACAGGCCCGGGAGCAGATTATCTATGAAGGTAAAGTCGCTTGGTACCTTTGAAGTAGTTATATTTTTTATAAACTGTCATGTTTTTCCAGTTAAAAACGCTCCGCGCTGTATTTCCAACATGCAAGCTGTGCCGCCGCTCCACAACACCAAGCTGGAGAGGGAACCCAGCTCCCAGCTGAGCACTGCCTTGAGCAGCAACGATGCCCAGCAGATTGCCCATCAGCTGAAGCGGCTGGCCGATATTAACTACGAGACCCTGCAGTTTGAGATAGCCCGCTTCAAGTTCAACAATCCCGGCTTCCAGTACAATCCGCCGTCCTTATAGTGCACCATCAGCTCCTCCAGCAGCAGCAGCGGCAGCCGGTCTCAGCTCCAGAGCCGGCAGAAGCAGCAGCAGTGGCAGCAGTAGTAGCATCATATGGATCAGCTTTAGCAATTAGTAAAAGAAACCGAAAGGTCAACGAGTCAGTGTGTAAACTCGAATTGTATAAATCTGTTGCCGCCGGAAAACAGAAATCATAACTTATAATATTAGCCAGTTTTAGTTTAAAATTGACATAGAAATGTATTCATTTCTCATACAAAAACACACACCACTTTTATTACGATATATATCCCATAATGTCTAAGCTCTTAATGTGTAATATTACCTAAAAGTCAACTAAAAATTGGACAAGTAATTTTAAACGCGAATTGTATGTAAATGTAAAGAATAAAGTTTACCAATGATAAATATGTACGCGGTGGTGTCATGGTTTCCTCCACCTTTTGCCTGTTTGTTGCATTTTTAGGCTTTATTTATGACGCCGGCCAAGAATCGAAGCCAACACGAAAAGTCCATTAATCAAAAAAGGCTGAGAGAGGATGGCGTCGACAACGCATATGCATTGTGTCGGAGCTGGAGCGAGCTCTGGGATTCTGTGTTGGTTCGGTTTTGGCTTTGAGCTTGGGTTTGGGTCATTTAACCTGACCGCCAACTAGTGGGCGCACTTTGTAACTGTCAGGAGGGCCCCAGAGGCGGCTCTGGCTCTGCTCCGATGCGAAAGAAATCACTTGTAGCTGTTATGGTGTGCCCGATGCTGATGCAACAAGTGCCGATCCAAGTCCTCCGCAGCAGCTCCTCCTTCTACTTCTCATCCTCAGCCTGTATAACTGCAATGGGCAATAGATCATTTGCAGGCCGTGCGCTGCGAATCATAAATTACCAAAGACGACGACGCGATGGCGACGAGGTTGCCGCTGAGGTTCAGACCTCCGCCATGGGACGACGCATGGCGTTCCGTTAGGAATCGTTGCCATCTCGATGATAACTGCACAACACGTCGTATGCTTAATCTGTTCTTTTCTGAGAAGATGCACTGGGAGAATATGAAGAGGGTGATTTTGGTTTTTAGTGTAAAATTTTCATTTATATATTTATTTATTTCTTAATTTTTTTTAATGCAAAACATTTTGTGGGACAAATTAAATTAAGAAAAAAAAACCATAACTAAATCAAAAAGAGAATAATTTCAATTCGGAAAGCTGTGTTACGTTGTTTTTTTTTTCTTAACAAATCTACATACTTAATTTTAACATTTTAAAAAATTAAATTTTTCCGTATTTTTGATAATTTTAATGATGTAACCCCTTTTAAAATTGTGAAAAAATTGATTAAAATTTTTTTCTTAGAAACATATTTAAATTGACTCGCCTGTTTATGCTGATTAATAATATATATGATTTATAGGGTCGGAAATAACAACTTCACTGCGTTACTAGCTTCTGAATATAAATATAATATAAAATATTTATAAATTTTTTGTTTAATTATGAACATTTTTTAAAGTTATAATACAAACTAAAGATTTGTGCAGTGCTTTTTCTTCCGCTTTTCCGCCTCCTCTTGGTGTGGGTGCCGCTCGCTCTTTGATGAAAAGCCCGCTGGCAAAGCTGATTAACCTACACACACACTCGATGCGAGTACGTCCCGGGGAAATGAGTGTCTGGAGCCCAGATGTCTTCTTCTCACGTGGCGGCTCCATCCTGGCCCTGAGTCGTTCCACAGAGTGCATGGCCAGTCCATTAAATAGTTCGTGTTGCACTCGTTTCGCGATGGGTCTGAGTCTGGGTCTGGGATTGGATTTTCGTTCTGGGTTTGGGTTTTCGGCCAGGACACACACACATGATGATAGCCAGTGTGCAGAATTGACCCCTCGCTATAAAAATTCAGCAAAAAATAAAACTAGAATGCAATATGCTGAGACTCGCAACTGGGAATGCTCTTAGAGAAAGATTTTGTTTCATTGGAATTTATTTATGAGCCAGGATAGAATATATTTTAAATGTTTTAATTTTAAAATATAACTTGACCAGAAAATCTGTAAAAAATTCATATGGAAATAGTTAACATATACTTATTTGCAACTCTCATTCCCTAAAAACCAACTATAAATACCCTTTTTGCCAGGACATGAAAATGCAAAGAGGATACAGTATCCCTCTGCTCCTGCTTGCATATTAATGAATCTCTCCGCCTGCTTCATGTATATGGAATCCAAATCCGGAGTCCGAATCCAAAATCCCACCAGGCGAAGCTTTACCTGTCATTCAAAGTCATTCCTATTCCACTACCAGTTGTGTTGGTATATTTTCCTGAAACCAGTCGGTTGTCTATATATTTTTCTGAAACGAAATAATAACGAACTCTAAAAATCTTGAAACGAATCAAAATGAATCGGATTGAAATTGCTGTGGATTCGCCGGAAAGGCAACGCATCGATTTTGTTATATCGAAAACTATGCCACTCTTTAAGGTAATGAACGCTTACGCGGATTATTATGGGATCAATCGTAGGACCTTAGAGTTCCGTTTACGTGGCCTAAAGATTCAGAGAGCTGATACCGCCCGTCTTTTAAATATGCGTGCAAAGGATATTATTACAGTTCATAATGTTCAGGTAGCAGGACAACCAAAACAACTGTAATGATTACTCCCTACAATAATTTCTGTTAATTAATTTTGGAAGCCAACAAAGCAGACTTAACAAGTTCGAAATGAAGAACCCTTTACTGGAATTACTCTTCCATCACATTTCTTTCTCATATGGACAATGCTGTGGTATATATTTTAAAAATTTTCTTAAGAAAAAATCTAACAAAATATTTTACAGATGCCTTTAATTCAAGCAGATGACTTCCCGCTCAAGAACTGCAAACAAAATTATTACAAACATTAAACAGTACATTTTATACATTATATAAATTATATAAATTTACTGAATACAAAATATAATACAAAAATCTCCCAAGAAAAACTTACCTCCATCCACATCAGAACTTAATCGGTGACACTTTTTTCCCGCATTATTCTATCAGAGTTTTTATAAAAAAAGGTTAAAGGTCTGAATATGGTATTAATTTAAGGCCAAGACCATGGTCAAGGCACACACATGTGTGTATGCTTGGGAACCGCCGCCAAACTGGTCACAACTTGCAACTTACAACTGCCAACTTGCAACCTTTCAACCATTATTCTGGCGCAAAAGTGCAAAGCGTTTTTATGCTGGCGATTATTACGCTTGATCCTGAAGCACCGAAGGGTCAATTGATGTTTGTGATGACGCTGAATTGTGCTGTTGCAACGTCGTACCCACAGCAACATGCAGCAAACATCGGCGAGCAGCATGCAACAACATTGTGGTCGCTTGCCCGCAATTTGCGTTGGAATTTTAAGCATAGACGAATGTTCGCCATTTCTTTTATAAGGTTATTTCCAGGGGATAGAAAGAGAGATTGGTATAAATAAAATTAAAAACATGCTAGATTTTATAAAATATTATTAACAGGTTTAAATGAAAATTAAATAACAATTTTTCTTAATAGAAACAAGTGTTTCTTATATATATATTTTTTTAAAGAAATTCTAAACTATAATGTTTCAAATTTATTCATTTTATATTTATTCTCTCAAAGAAAAAAAAGATCCTTTTATTTCTTAAAATTTTTCTGGTGCCCAAAACTTTTGTGGAACTAACCTTATTTTATTTTTTGGCTGTTGCATTTCTTGGCTGGCAGCGATAAAGCGTCAGCAGCAATATTCCTTTTGTGCTTCGGCCAGTTTTTGATATATCACTAAGCCAAGATAATGCCCTCTAGCTAAATCGGGCCATCATCAAAAGCCGGCTTTTGATATAGAAATTATTTATAGGCGAACGATGATGATGACGACGATGACGACGATGGTCGCTTTGGTCTCTTGGTCGCCTGGTCGCCTGGTCACTCAGCAATCGTAAATCTAAAGATCCTTTTCTTAAAAGCTTAATTCCGAGCAATTATTGTGGGCCAGCTGGGGATGGGATCGCGCTCTTCCTCATATCAAATTTGATGGCCGAGTGGCTGGCTCCTAGCTGCTCCTGCTGCTGCTGTCCAGCGTGTAATTATATTAGCATGATCTATGCCATTACGGCGCACACACATCGATATGCGGCAATTAGTGCTGCGGCCGAACAACAAGTACGACTATCGGTACAAACAATATAGCCAGCGGGCGTTTATGGCCAACGACATGGCCATTATTGACGCCACTCGATGGACTCGATGGACGTTGGCCATCATCGATTGCTGCGGCGGCGGCGTAGGCTCCATGTTGCCGCTGCTGCAAGTACTGCTGTCGCCGCCGCTGCAGCAGCATGCAAATTGTCGGCGTACTAAGCGGTTTCCAAAGTTTGGAGGGGGGCAGACAGGCTTCAGTGTTGGCCGAAAGAACCTATTTTGAAAGCAGGTCAGGCGGGAAAAAGGCGGAAAAATAGCCTAGGATATGGAAATTCAATGAAAAATTTGCCTAGTGTTCCAAATTATATTTTGTACTACAATATTTTTTAATAATATGTACTTGTTTCTATAAAACTTTCAAAAATGTCAGACAAGAAGCTTACAAGTTTTTATTTAACAAAGAATTAATGTATGTTTTAGAACCGCTTTTCTCTTTGGTTGTTTTGTTGCCTTTTAATACAGAAATTTAATTTTTAAATAAATAAATGTATGTCAATGTTTCTGCCTAAAAAAAGTCTAACTCGATCAGCACTATTTTGGCATATAATGGAAGCAGGGAAAACTAAGCTGGAAAAAAATATAGAGCGCTGAAATGGCGCCCTCTCAGCCGAAAGTCATAAACACGCACTAATTGCAGGCCATGATTTGTTGGGGCTCGCGACAGCAACAACAGCAGGAGCAACATTAGCAGCAACATTTACCCATACCAGCAGCAACATCCACTCAAATCGAAGCCTAATTGCCACTAAATGCCAGTTTTCGTTGGCGACATCAAACGTAAAGCTTTCAGCGTCAAAATGGGAAAAAAAAACGTTCTAGCCTTTCTGATTTATAAACAAAATTTAACAGCCAAACAACACAGGGGAGTTTGGGCATTAAAAATGATGTAGTTGCTCCTGGTGATGCTGATGTTGCTGCTGCTGCCTGCCTTCCTGCCTGCTGCCTCCTGCCCTGCAATTAGGCGCCACTCCTGGCGGGGTGGTCCATGTGTCCATGTCGCCAGTGTGGCGATCGATCCAACGTTCGATATACAAATCGATTGCTTGATCTCTCACTTGCTGCAGCAGCAGCAGCAACTCCAACTGGCAAGGAGCAGCAGCTCGCGTGGTCAGCGCCAATTACTTAGAGCATATCAATTATATTACAGCCAATACATTGTAAAATAAATGCCCAGAATGATAGCCAGTTGCAGTTGCTGCTGCTGCTGCTGTTTGTAATTGAACTGCGCGTATTGCGAAATTATTATTTTGTGCATTTGCAATTGCAAGTGGATGCATCAGCAGCAGAAGCAGCAGCAGCAGCAGCAGCAGCAGCAGCAGCAAACAGAACCTCTCAACCTTCCATCCTGCGTGTCTGTTCATATGTTTTCATTACTTTTGCCCATTATGCGTGTACGTGACGCACAATTTCAAATTGCCAGAGTCTGCGTTTTAGCCAGGAATCGGTGGTAAAGAGCCAAGGGGGCTAAAAGCAGAGGGCCCTGGTCTCAGGTCTCGGGCTACGGCTCATAAGCCGGATACCCGGCGTCCAAATGCGCACAGTTCCAGCATTGACTTGCAACTCATTGCTCCTGCTCCTGCCTTTCGAGTGGGGTTTTCAGTCAGAGATGCCAGTAAATTCGTTATTAAATATAAAATAAATATTTAAAGGTATTTAAATAATAAATTAATAAATTTAGACAATTTACGAACAATGTCTCACCCATAAAAACTTCTACTTAAAATATACAATTTCTTTCGTTTAGTAAGTAATTGATTTTGTGTAATATTTTTAATATTTAGCAACACTTTCTCTTAAAAATAAATAGGTTTATCCTCTAAATAAGGACAACTCTGACACCATCCATGGATCGTCGTCTGTTTGTGGCTTTTGTTTGCTGTTCAAGTTTACAATTTTAATGCACTGCCACTTGACTGTTGACAGTGGTGCGTTCTTGCTGCTGTTGCTTTTGCTGTTGCCGATGTTGTGCTGCTGTGTGTGTTTTGTGTGTTGTTGGCTTATTGATTTTATGCTGTGTACGTGAAACGCAACCTTGCCGGTAGTCGCTGGTGTTGCCGCTGAGCTGCTGCTGCTGCTGCTGCTGCTGCTACATTTAGCTCTCATTTCGCACATGCCCCCCAAAAATGAAAAGCATATTTCCTTCTTTCTGAGGAAGCCATCAACACATGCTGATTCATAGTGTGGAGAGCAGGGCTTTAAAGCGGCTTTTAAGCCAAGGTTAGGAAAATATCCAGAAGGAAGCTATTGAAGTGGAATATTGTTGAAAGGAAAATATACCTTGTAGAATATTATAGTTTCCAAGAAAACAAATAAAGATCCCTAGAAATTCAAAATAACAAAACAAACCATATAAAACCCATATAGCCGACACCTATAGCCCACCTAGATCTAGGTGACCCAAAACCCCATTAGGGGGCACTTGAAATCGCGCCCCATTAAGGGCATCCATCCTCTGCAATGGTTGGATTCCTTGGCTGACATCGTTAGGGCGCTACAATTGCTACAATTGCTGAATATGATTGAAGTACTTCGAAGGTAACGAGGCAGCAGCAGCCACAGCCGTGGACATGGCCTCCATATCAAACTGGCATCAAACAATTTCAAATGGATCGAATGAGAAATCGGCAGAGCCTGGCCAATTGCTGTTGCTGTTGCAAGTTGCAACCGATGTTGCTGCTTTGTATGCATGCAATGAACGTGATCGGTTGCAATTTCAGCAACTGGAGAACAAAGTGGCCAAGACTAGTGAGGATCGGAGGTGATCGTACACTCTAAGAAAAAGATTTATTAATTTTTAAAAGATTTCTTTTTGTATAAATATATTGTTAATTTGTAAGTTTAATAAAATTAAATTGTAATATTTTTAAAGTAAAGAAAAAGGTAAAATGTATCATGTTTTAAAAACTCTAGAAGAGACGGCGAAAAGTATGCAATACAATTTTGTTAAACCCAAAAATCTTAGCAAATTGGTTTTTTTATTAATAATCCGCACATATTTTTCGCAATTTACAAAATAATAATATTTAAAAATTGGATTTTATTCAAAGTGTATCTTAGATCGGTGATCAGAGCGACAATGTTGCCGACGCACAGGAGCAACATCAACGACGTGGCTGCAATGTTGCTGCCACTTTTCACCGGGTCCCAAGTCCCGATGATTGAAATTCTAAGACCTCAGACTGAATACTGAATCCGAAACTGACTCGAAGTCGAAGACCAAGACCAAAGTCGTTTGACGCTGACCTTTTCGCATGAGAATCATCGATGATGGATGCACTGCCAGGCAGAGTCAGCTCGATCTGGGCTGGGAAATGGGGAAAAGCATAGGAAAAGCTGCGGATGCGGAGTGCGATGTCAGCCAGAGCTGTCAGTACGTGCAGCTCGTCATGGGCAATTTAAGTGCAAGGAAAGTTGGCTTCGATCGAAGGTGATTTTTTTTTGGGAATTCGAACAAGTAGTACTTTAAACTACAACTAAAAAATAATAGCTTAATTACATTTATTGCTAATTTCGACATCCTTGCCCCCAAAAAATACTAAAAATCTTGGAAGGATATCTCATTTCCTTTGATTTCTTCCAGCTTTACAGTATCACTCTTCCTATAGGCGCATACTCAGCGTCCACTGTACGCACCACGCGATGGGTAATTGCGCTCACCCATCGAGGAGGTAAAAAAAATCTGAGAAAAGCAAAGAAAAGTCAAGAAAAGCCAACTTCTTTTGAGTCGTCAATGTTGTCGTTGTTGTCGTTCCATTCCATCGTGGAATTTCACAGCGAAGCATGGAAATTTGTTCGATGGCTTGTCTTTCTGCCTCGCTGCTCCTCCACTCCCTGCCTCCCCCTTCCTCTCTCCGGCTTGTTTGTTTGATTTGGATTTGATTTGATTTCCAGCCAGAGCAGTTCTACCTTTTACTCCTGCATTCTTCACTCTCTCCTGCACCCACCTTCCGGACCTATTCAAATGCTCTCTCACAGTTTCTTGACCTCTCTCTCTCTCTTGGTCGTCGTGTGACGCAGTCGCAGTTGCAGTTGTAACTGCACATGCGCGCGTCTTGTTCCTGTGCCCCCCCTCCTTCTCCTCGCCACGTCCCTTTTCCACCGCCCCCAATTGGCCGTTTGGCAATTTTGCAGCTTTGGCAGCGTCGCACATCCCTCCCCCTGGCCGTTGTTGCTATTGCGGGAAATGCGATTGACGGTAATTGGTTGACGTTTGTCTTATTTAAATTTGTTTTCTTTGGGATTTTTTTCAACGTCGCTGCTTCTGCTGCTGATTCTTCTGTTGGAGCTACTCCCGCCTGATTCTTGCACGCTCCCATGCTTTGATACCCTGTTGAAGGAGATGTGGGGATAACTTACTAGGAATGGTAGTTGTATTTCTATTTGTTTGTGGAATTTTAATTAATAATAATTCTAAATATTTATTGAATAAAAACAAATATTTTATTTTATTTAATAAATACAAACAAAAGATTATTTTTTTTAAATACTTTAAAAGAATCACTGTTAATCTTATTCCTCAATTACTGGACACCAGCAATTCGTATCGATTGCTCCACTTCCAGATCCATTTCTCGTTTCCTTTATGGACTTTTCTCAAGCTGTTCCAACTGCTCTTCCAGCACCGTTCTCCTCGGCCTTCCTTTCGCTACTTTCAGTTCGGTCTGTGGCGCGCGGCGTGCAACTTTAATTGAAATGAAATGAGTTTCGTCGATCTGTGTTCTAGGAATTTGTTTTTTGATTGTTTTCTTGTAAATTTGAATGATTATCGAGCCAGTTGCAGCATTTGTTGCAGTTGCAGCAGCAGTTGCGCAATTGCTGCGGCAAAAAGAAGTAGGAAACAAAATAAACAAGCCGACGAGCGGAGCGTAATTGCAGATCACATGGATCAAAGACCCTAGCTTGTGTGTGTTGTGTGTGTGTGTGTGTATGGGAAGGGAAGTTTGCATTTTTCAGCTCCACCTCCTCCTTTCTTTCTCATCCTGCACTCGCTCTGATCGATAGCCGGTACTATCGATAATTGAGCTGCGAGAACTTTTAATTGTGTGTTTGTGTCGCGGAAGCGTTTTCGAACTGGGCCAGAATTTCGCAAAGCAAAAGCCAATTTGTTACCGCTATATCGGCCAGGTATCGCTTGCATCGCGATAAAGCCACTGCCGCGCTAAACGTAGCCACTTCCTCGAGTAAATAAACGGATAACAGGGTAAAAAAAATAAGGTTATTACTATATTTGAGAATTTAGTTAACATCAATTTGTGATTTGAGATATAAACTCCATTTTATTATATTATTTAAATCTTTATGTAACAAGCATATAAATTACTAACTAATATACATAATTTAAGATTTATAGTCCCTTGATTTTCTCTCTGTGCATTGGCCAACGTACCGCGGGAAACCGAAGGAATAGTCAGAGATTGAAACCGAAACTGATGCGTAGTTTAGGGCGATTTACACACAGTTTAAACAGACATCCCAGATACAAATCTCAGGTTTTCCCAAGGGGGGTGGCATGGCGGAGGCGGGATTGAGGGGCAGGAGCAACAGGCTGAAGGCAGAGCAGCTGCAGGACCAGTCTTCCTGGTGCCATAACTGTAGCAAATGGCCAGGCAACATGCAGGTCCCCCGGCCTGTGTCTCGAATCTCGGTTCTTGGACTTCTCAACCCGCACCTTAACCTTAACCTTCTGTAACTGCATGTGAGATCTATGACATAATCTTTTTAAATATATATTGATTAAGGGGTTTTTTTTTCAATATATTTTTTACAGAAAAATAAGGTAAAAGCTTTAAAAAAGAATTTTTTTATTTTCCGAATATTCTTTTCCTGATTAAAATTAATTTTAGATAAAGTATGTACTTTATATTCCATCATTTAGTATTTTGACAGAAATTCTAATTTAATTGTTTTAGTTTTATTCTCCCTATTGCCCTATTTAAAACTAAAAACCATGAATTATTCATCTGCATATATAACAGGATTTGTAAGGATCTTAAAGATATATGTATGTTTCTGGTTCTCAGAGGGTTAAGCCGACACTAAACTTGCGCCTTGAGAGCTCCAAAGATCTCCGGCGTGGGCGTCTGTTGTGGTTATAAATTGCACATTTGATGAGCAGAGAAACGTTTATGGTTCTCCCCGATCTGCAGGCTCTTCTCAGTCCCCATTCTTTCCGTTCCGCAGAAACTCCTCTCCCGCGGAATCTCTCAGCCTCTGCCTTTTAGCGCTTGCATGCGGCTGATTAATTGTGCCAACGTCATAAACGTGATGATATCGCAATACAAGCGCAATTTTTCATGTTATTCAATTCGTTGCCCCCAGCTCCCAGCAACGAAGCTATGAAGCTCCAAAGCTCCAGTTCCTGCCACAGCTGCAAGTAAAATGTATACACGAGAAGATATATAGTGGAAATCAGTATAAAATTAATTTTAAAATATATTTTAGAGGTAAGAATGCCTTTTTTATTTATATGTTGGAGAAGAGTGAATGAATTCTAATATTATTAATACATTTTTCCAAGAGATTCTACTTTCGAATTAATTTTAAAGGTATGGTTAATCTTTATGAAAAGGAAAAGTTTCATAAAAAAATAATTCGAATTAAAAATTAGTTTAGTAATTGAGTTTTTGTATGAAAAAACGTTTAATTCATTTGAAAATTGTAGTTGTATCCTTTCGTTAGTATAAAATGAATGGAATTTTATTTAATTTAGGTTAGCTTTTTTAAAATAATTACAATTCCCCTCAGTGTACCATTGCTCTACAATGTATTTGCATATCGCTTTTTTATGCGGCATTACGAAAGACTTAAGCGGCGAACTCGCGTGGCAGCAGTTTCGATATTGCAACTAATTACCAGCATTAACGCAATTTCGTCTTCATAAAGACTCGGTTCCGCATTGCTCCCCCACCAGCCTCCCCTAGAGCCTCTCCTTGGCACCCCTTTCAACTCCCTGCTATTGAGATTTAATTCGATTCTTTGCCCAAACGCGGACAGGTGTCTATGAGGCTATAAGGCAGGTGTTTCGGCTCATTGTCTGCCGGCCAGGAAGCATTTGGCATGCGTTCATTTATTTAAACTGATTTTTTTTACGCTTTGCGTCTGCGTTTTCCTATTTTTTGTGTTTCGAGAAAAACTGCGCAATTTTCATTGATTTTGGTCAGAGCTGGGTTGTGCTGCTTGTTGCTGTTGTTATTGCCACCTTTTACGGTTTAGTATTGCAGTGTATTTAGACATGTGAGATCACATTTAATATAATGGGGGATCCGTGTGGGGAATATATAATTTCTATCGATTTGCTTTGAATACTATGGCACGTTTTATGGTTTATCGAAAAAATGTGATTTTTTATTAAATAAATTTTAGGAATTCTTGAGGCATTTTAAGGAGGTTCTACGTATTTAAATTTTACGCATAATTCATCCAAAAATATTTTAAAATAATAATATTCTGTAGAAAGTAAGGAGATATAAAATAAATATTTTTTGAGTGAAATTTGATGATAAATTTGAGAGTTAAAAGATATTTAAGTGACAAACTTTTATTTCGTTTACTTGCAGTTGCCTTATATAGAGCATTAAGTTCATTCCAGACCTGAATCAGACCTTTTAAATTTCCTATTTCGCACTGATAATAAATGGGATAATTACCCAGTCCAGTTTCCACTTGCAAATCAGTTTTTTACTTATAAATGATAGGTATTTCCAGTTTCCCAGCGATTCCCCTACTTTTTCACCTGTACAGCGTTCACTTGGCCATCGTTTATGGCCAGGTCAGGTAATTATTGAGTCAATTTCCAGGCCGTTAAGCTTTCATTGGATAGTTTTGCTGTCGATGCCGCCCACACACAAGAAATGGAATGCAAAGTCCAAAGCCAAGACAACTTTCAACGGTTCGAGATTGTTTTTTGCATATACATTTATTTTTCTGAGACATTTATTTAGACACAAATACAAGTTATATATTATAGTTATATATATATATAATGTAAGTTATATACTCCCTATTTATAGGCTATATAAGCTGGATAATACAACTAAAATGTACATACTAAACGACTAAGACAATGCGATTGCGAGCTGGGGGCTGGTTTGTCGGGGGGAATTCGCGGGGGCTCTGAGCAAATTAATTACTAAACAAGAGCTGTTCGTTTATCAACACAGATTTGCACAACATTTAAATTATGAGGAGGAAATTCATTACATTAATTTATAAATTCATTTTAGCTAGATTTAGTTGCTTGTGTGTTGATTCGTTTTTTGTTTTTTTGCATAACATTGTCTAAATGATTGATATATGGTTGATTGATAATACATATATTTATATATTGCTTACTATTAGTTACACTTTTGATCATTTATAAGCTAAGTATCTCGTTTATAGACAACTAATTTTTGTTTATGGAATTTAAGAGTTCGCTTTCCGTTTTGTGAAATTTGACTGAATAGCTTTAAATGGCTTTTCATTTAATTATAGAAAGTATGGTTCGCAGTAATAATTAAATTAAACATTAAATTAAAATCACAATTTTATAGACTTGATGTGTTGTGTATGTGTATGTTTGTGGGGTTGGTTGTTGTGTAAGCAAAAACCATATAAGGAATAAGATGCGTAAACGCAACCAACAATTTACAACAAAATCGTATGGCGTTACTCATCTTATTCCTTATACTGTCCTTGTTATAACTGCATGTGTGTGTGTGTGTGCTGGCAGCATTTATTATATTTTTTTTTTGGGGATCCATCCATTAAAAATATTCTCTTTAAATATTTTTATTTTTGTCATCCTTCTTGGCTCTCTATAAATCTCTCTACAATTCTGGGCATAGCAGGGAAAGGCACAATTCAATGTTAATTAAAATTGCTGCTGCAAGCTAAACGGTGAAAGCTGCAAGAAAATAATAAAAACAAAGACGAAGAACTCTATTAGTTTGTTGGCTTAGTCTGCACGAATTTAATAAGCGGAAAAACAATCAAAACGCAGCACGATTTGCATGGCCATTCAACTCCCACTCCACCTCCGACTCGAAACTCACCTGCAGGAACACACACAGCGTGCCGGATATTTAAGTTGCTCTTCTTTTTTTATTTGTGGCTTATTTTGTTTCGGTTTTCCTCTGTTACTGTCTCTGTCTGTATTTGTTGTTGTTGTGTTTGTGGTTGTTGTTGTTGTGGGGGTCGATGGCAGCTAGAAACGAGTTGGCAACTCATCCTCATTACGCTCTTCCTCCTCCTCATCGTCACCATTGGTGATCATCATGGTGCCACTTGCTCGTCCTGAAGTCAAAATCCACACCCATCCTACAGATAGAGCGTCGCCTGCTGCCGCTGGTCAAAGTGATGGATGTAGAGCTTCTTCTTTGACTTCTCCTTCGACGGCCGCAGATCCCACACCAGGTTGGACAGACTCCTCGGCCGGGACAGGCGGCGGGTCTTCTTCTCGGGCAGCTTGTTCGAGTCCCCGGATGTCCGTCCGCCGCTGCGCGATGAGTCCAGGGTGCCCTCACGTGGATTGTGATGATTGTTGCTGCTGGAACTCCGGCTGTGGGGCAGGGGCAGTGGCAGGGGCAAAGGATGTGGTGTCGACAGGTAGCCATGGACATTGAGGATGCTGCCGCACTTGAGCACCACATCGGGCGGTGTGCCCGGCGTGGCAGGGGTTCCATTAGCTCCAACTCCTGGTCCTGCTCCCGATCCTACTCCCGTTGCGGATGACTTGCCGTGGGCTGAGATCGTCGGCGGCGTCACGGAGGAGCAGTTGTTGTTGTCCGGCGTCAGCTGTAGGCTGCTGAGACTCTTGTACCTTGGGGAAATAAATTGTGAAATATTTGCATATGTTAAAAATGTTGAAGAAAATATTTAAATATTTTTTATTTATCTGTTTCAATATGTTTATTATGTATGTTTTATTACCTAATCAAACTCTATCTTTTCTTTGGCTTTTTTTTTTTTTACCTTCTTAATAGGACCTTTAAATTTCGATTTAATATATTATTTAACTCTTAAAGAAAGAAATCTAAACTAGAAAGTTGATGTTGATTTTAAAGACAGGCGGCTTCTTAAGCGGCATTTCTATATAAGCTTGAAAAATAAATCTTTTATACATTTGCATATGGCCAAACTTTGCAAAAAGTTTTGTTTAAATTAGCATTTCATGTTTTTAATAGAAAAAGTTCCCAAAGAGCGTAAAAAGAAAAGATCTCACATTCTTCAAAACTATTTAAGGTATTAAGGCTATGATTTGCACAGGTTAGCATTTTATGACCTCGAAATATTTATCGAAAAAAAGTCAAGGAAAAGTCTGATATGTAAAAATATCTCTCACAATAAAGTTTCAAAAAATTCGTATACTTTCTTATATCAATTATATATAATTATATATATTAAAAGTGAAAAAAAGAACGTTTAAATATCGATTTAAAAATGCTATTTCGATATTTTTTGTAATCCCTTTTTAAGTTCTAAATATGTGTCATTGTAGACCATTTATCTTGATTTTAAAATATTTAAATATAGTCCTAGAGATGTCCTTAAATATCTAAGATATACATAAAGGTTTTTTATAATTTTTCCCTCTTTATTTTAATTAATTTTCCCTAAAAGGACTTTTGCTCCTTACCTGATGTGAAACAGCGGCGACTGCGGCTCCAGTGCCTGCTCCTTGCTCGGCAGATGATTGTTGGGCGTCAGCACCTTGCCATGATGGGGATGCGGATGCGGATGTGGATGCGGATGCGAACCATGGGAGGCGTGATGAGCAGCTGCCACAGCGGCAGCGGCGGCATTGGCCACCGCGTTGGCTGTATTTCCATTGGGAGTGGGCGGCTGCTGACTGTGACTGTTGTGGGTGGTGTGGATATGACTGTGACTATGGCTGTGACTGTGACTGTGACTGTGCGTGTGACTGTGACTGGTGCCCGTGGAGTTGCCATTGCTGCTGCTCCCAGCACTGTGGGCATTCTTGATGTAAAGCTTTGGTAGAGTGGGACGCTGGCGCTTCTCGGCCGGCTTCTTGCCGGGAATCGTCTCAATGGGCGGCGGCACCGGCTTGATGTCCTCTTGAATATGGCCATGATGGTAGTGGTTAACCAGGTGATGGTGGTGGTGATGACCAGGATGACCCCCACCACTACTGCTGTGCTTGTTCGACTCCAGGCTGCTGTAGTTGTTGTTACCCGAGGTGGAGGCCTGCTGCTGCTGCTGTTGCTGCTGGCCGGGATGCACTGGCGCCCGGATCAGGCTGCAGTAGTTGCCACTGCCGCTGTCCGTGTGATGGGAGCGCAGCGTGGGCGACTCGCAGATGGGCTCGAACCGGGCCAAGCCCTTCGAGAGCGGCGTCAGACCGCGCACATAATCATAGATATGATCGATCTCGTTGTACTCCTCGGCAATCTCGCTGCTGCTCAGCGCCTGCTGCTGCTGCTTTGACCAGGAGTCGCAGGAGGCACTCTTGCGCAGCACATAGCCACTCTCCGCCAAGCCACTGGCCACGCCCGCCGCCGAGGGCAGCATCACCACGGGCAGGCGTCCTCCGCCACCGCCATTGCGACTGCTGAACTTGGAGTCCTTCTTCTCCTTCTCGCTCAGCTTGAGATCCACGATCTGGAGGCGATCGCGTGCATCCGCCAGCAGGCGCTGGGCCTTGTCCAGGAAGCGTGTGTACTCGATAAAGTGCTCCAGCTGCTCCATGTTCTTGGCCCGCTGCAGCTTAATCTTGGCATTGAGGGGCACTGGCACCAGATCCGTGTCCTTTTGCAGCGGCAAAGCGAAGATCCTGTCGATCTCCACGCAGCCAAGGAGGCGGAGTTCAGGGACAAAGGGTTGCTTCAAGCCCTTGGGCGCACTGCCGTGGACGAGTCTGGGGAGGAGAAGAGATTGGGGTTTAAGGATTAAGGTTAGCACTTCGTTCTCCTAAATTCTGTAAAGAATATATATTTTTTCCTTCAACATTTGAGTCGCTTAATCCTAGAACTCACCTCACTATGACCGGCATCCTTTTGAGCAGGAGATTCTTGACGGTGTGCACACCGCTGATGCTGTCCTCGCGTGCGATGGGCGAGAACTTGGCTTTGGTATCGAGTGGCAGATTGATGATCTCGTCCTTGATGTTCCGACACTGCAGGTACTTCCCGTTGTCGTTCATGGTGGTCAGCAGCTCACCGGCATGGATGGTTCGGTTCATTTGCTGGCAGCGAAAGGTCTCGCGGACAAGGACACGGGCATTCCTTCGGCGTGACAACTCCAGGACCGAGTCAATGCATCGCGTGGAGCGACCGTCCTCGCTGAGGAGCTCGAAATAGCCGCCATAGGTCTCCGGGATGAGGACCTTAGCACCCACATTCGTAGGCTTGCGTCCCTCCTTGATCTTGATGGGTTGCGCCAGGATCTGATACTTTTTGCCGGCGCTCAGGAACAGAGCGGTGCTCTGGAGCGACGGCGCCGAAAGGGTGGGCACCCCAAGGGCCTGGTGCTGGCCCTTGAGGATCTTGGCCACCGCCGGCAGCGGCTGCTTGGAGAAGTCGCGCAGGTAGACGGGCGTGGCATCGCCGAAGCGGGAGGCGGCCAGTATGATTTGGCCATCGGTGGCGGCCATGTCGCGGTTGAAGAACGAGAGCAGCTTGCTGCGCGCCAGTTGCACATTAAATGAGAGTAAGTTTCATTGGACTGGCTGCGGATGCAGCTGCTCCCCGCCGACGGCGCCCTGTTCGCTGTCCAACTCTAGGTCCGACGACTCCTTATCGTCCTCCTCCTGCTGCTGCTGCTGCTCCTCGTCCTCTGCCTCCTCCTGGTTGCAGTTAATCTGATCCTCGAGGGCCCGACGCTTGGCCAGCTCACGGTGGCGCAACCTCAGCAGCTGGGCGCCGCGACTGCAGCAGGCGTGCTTGATCTCCTCCTCCACTCCGGTCGTCGTTTGGCCGGGATACAGATCCTGGTTGTGGTGGCCCTGGTACGTCAGCAGTCGCGTGGATGTCTGCAGTGCGTAGTTGAGATACTGCATTCGGTTCGATTTCCTACTCCTCAGCTGGCCACAGTGTGCGAATTGAGGGGGGCTCCTTGTCGTCCTGTTTCCTGTGTTGGCTTTGCCAGTCGGTAAGCTTGGCCCCGGGTAGAGTCGAGTGTAGTCCTTTGTCCTGCAAACAAAAATGAGATAAAATAAGGGGAGATTAATACGAGACTGGTAACCACGGGGATAAATAGTTGAAAATGTACAAAAAATAGTTTGCAAAAAGCTGCAGGTATGCACAACTTTGTTGCAAAAATTAAAGTAATATAGTTTGGGAATAGTATAGACTTTTGAATACCTTTTAAAATATGCCGGGAAAGGTTATGAAATTCTTTAAAAATTCTTATATATTCCTAGAAGGATCAATTTACCACTGATTTAATTATATTAACAATTTAATTTAAGAAAACGTTTTCTTAAACTTCTGAAAGCTAGAGGCTTAGCCCCTATTTTAATTAATTTAATTCAAACTTTAGAAGCCTTAATTGGTAGCTAAGTAGCTAATGAAATACTGCTTTCTCTCTTCTAAAAATATAAACTAACAAACTGGAGGAATTTACTCCTAAACCCATCACAAACACACCTTTTGCTACCCAGTGGACATTAGGTAAATGAAATGTTGGCTACAAATTTACTATCCTGCTTCCCCCTCAACCTTTTTTCCTTTTCCTATTCGAAGTTGAAATATTTCCGTGTCCACAGATCAGCTCTTCAAGTTCTCACACTCACACTGAGGTGGATATATATATCCCCAGGTATAGTGTGGTATGCTTATAGCGATACACCGACAGGGTGTTATTTATGAGGGCCATAAAGTAGGGAAGAGAAGACTTGAACTGAAGAAATGGCAAAGTGCACAAAATGAAAATGCAAGCTGCAGGGCAACCAACGTGCATATAGAATATAGACAAGACGGCCAAGACGACTCTCTGCGACAATGCCAAACATGCCATTAACAAAAGCGTAGAGCTAGGCGGAGGCTTGGACCCGAGGAGGACCTGGCAACACAACAGTCGGCGGACCAACAAATGGCAAGACATTAAAAGTACTTAAAGGATATTTGCATATTTTATGGCCAAACATAAATGCGGCTGATTACGAGACGTCGTGAAGTGGGAGGTTTGGCATTGGCTTGGCAGTGTTGCCAAAACTATGGGGTGACAGAAAGTAGCTAGCTTTATGGGTTGTAAATAAGTAAGAAAATGTAGAGAAATGAAAGCCGAAACTTGTATACTCTTAAAGGCTTGCCACGACTATGAATTTAATTTTTGTTGCTAATAAGATTATTCCATAGAGGCTGCAAAGTAGGTATTTAAAACATTTTATAAAGTTCAAAATATAAATAAAGAATGTGTATTAAAATAAAAACATTAAGGCAATTTCAATTTAATGAAAATTTCCAAAAACTATCTTGTAAAATTTTAATTTTTTAAAAGACTACAAAATAAATAAATAAAGTAT
>JAEIIJ010018350.1:0-16859 GCA_018904815.1 Drosophila ogumai | reverse complement strand
CTCCAAATAAAATATGAAATGTGCTAGATTCCAATTTTACAATGAAATGAGGATGGAAATAACACAAAAATTCAAAATACCAACAAACAAATATATAAGATTACAAAAAAAAACAATAAACAATTAAATAAATAAATAATATATTATTATAAATAATACTGATGAGACCATGATGAAAATTAAAACGCAGCGAGCGAAAATCAAAGTTTTATTCATCCTTTGGCCAAGGGACTTTGGAATACTTTGCTAAACCCTGCTTTCGTATGCTTCCTTCTGCTTTATATATATATATTATATGTGGTTTATGTGTATAGGGTTTACATCTATATTAAAAGCCATAGATCACATCGAATTCGCTTTACTCTCGAAGGGCTATTAGCAGGGTAACACGATATCGCATAAAATCTACATATTGATAGTGATATTATATAGCCGTATATATATGTATGTATGTGATTTGTGTATGCGTAAAACAAGGAGATAAGTAAGAGATAAAAGAGAGATCAAGCTAAAACCGTGTATATTTTGTTCGTCTATTTGGGGGCCATTCGATGGCCTTTCAAGTGGGCTGTGAGTTCGATTTCGAGTTCTTTACAAGTTCCTAAGTACAATTCGCTTATATTCGATTATTGTGTGTTGTTTGTTATTCCGCTATTTCGATATTTTGATATTTGGTTTGGATTTTGTTGCCGCTCCTTGCCGCGGTCTATGTACAACTCAAACGCCTTCCTCGTCGAGTGTGTGGGAAATGGAGAAAGAGCAGGGTCGGGGGTGGAGAGGGGACACAATGGACCAGAGACTCCCTCAGTGAAAGTGAAAATGCAACGAAAGGCTTACAATTAGCTAAGAAAAAACATAAAACATAAAACAGCTTCGATTCGTTTCGTTTCCGCCGTTTGAAAGCCCAACATTTTATATTTTCAAGCCGCCGACAGCCGGAAAAACGAATCTGGGGGAAAACACAAGTGGGAAATGAACATGCCCACACCAAGGGAATGGGGTGACGGATGAAAAGTAGAGGATGATGGCAGGGAAATGGGCAGAGTCAACATATAGTACAATAGGGAAGGAAGCTGGCAGAGTGCAAACTAGGTGCAGGTGGTCATGGCTATATGCTATGTGTGTGTGTGTGTGTTTCTAGCCGGATCTGCTGCTATTCATGTATATATATAGGGCTTTTCGCATATATAACTGGCGTTGCTCCTCCGCTTTAGAAATAATAGGGACTGTAAAAACTGCTAATACCATCAAAGTTCGTCTCGACGGGCTTCAGCTTGAAGTCGACGCGCAGTGCCTCCTGGTTCTCGTTGGTCACCCGCACCTGTTGCGGGGCACTTGCCTGATAGCTGCATGGATATAGCATTAGCTTAGAGGATCAAAGGGGAGAATCAAGAGCAAACCCACCCAAAGGCAGCGGCATGGACGCTGTACAGGCCCGGGGTCAACAGGCGCCAGTACTCGCCGCGCTTCGACGTCCGTATGGGCTTGTCCTCCAGTCCGGCCACGTAGACATTGGCATCGGCTATGGGATAGCCGCTGGCATCCTGCACCAGACCCTTGATGCCGATATGCGCCTGCCGCAGCAGCTGCAGCAGCGATCCCTTGTTCCGCGCCCACTCCTGCGGCAGTGTGCTGGCGGCCGGGAACTTGCAGCAGGAGAGCTCGATGGTCAGCTCGAAACAGTTGCTGAAGGCGTAGTTGAAGTCCTGCATGCCGCCGGACAGCTCGTACCAGTTGGCGCCGTTAGTAATGCCGCCGGAGAAGCTGTCGTTGCAGTTGTTGCCCTTGCGCATGATCGGGTGGTTGTCCGAGTAGGTGTGGGCCAGCTGCTTGAACACACGGTCGTCCGGGGTCAGGCTCTCCTCGCAGCACTCATTGTGGGCACTGAAACGGTCTCGAGTTAGTCCAGCTGCCGGGGGGAGGGAGCCCTTGACTTACATGGAGTTATCGTAGGGATAGCTGGCCACCACAGCGCCGCCATGGAAGTTGGCGGAGAGCACGAACGGCTTGCTCACAATCCAGTTGACCAGGGCCGCCGTTTCCGGCTGGCGGGATAGAGCGCGCAGCTGGTGGACGCGCGACTGCTCGAGGCGATCGGGGAAATCGCGATTCAGATCGATGCCGGCCGCATTGCCACGTCCCACATAGTTGGGCAGCGATTCGCAGTTGCCCTCCTGCAAAGATTACATTTGTGTTTTTTTGGGTTAATTAATGGACGGCGATAGCCTTATCTCTGTGGCACAACTGGCAAATGAGTTATTTACAATAAACAAGTCTCTTCCACTCTGAGCTCTGAGCTCTGTATTAGCCTCTGCCTATAGATAATCTGTAACTTTAATTAAAAGGATAGCAGGTATTCCCAACAGGAACTATAAATTCAACTAGAGGGCCAAGACTAGCCCTTTCCCCTTGGAAAATACCTGTACTACAGGGCAATTTGCACAATATATAGGATACCTTGCTTAAATTTAAAGTTAAAGTTGCTAGTGGAAAGCGCACAAAGTTTCTCTTTTGCTCTCTGTCATGGGCTGATTGGCATGCGGGTCACTCCTGACCGGAATTGGCCATTTAGCATGGCAGTCAGGTGTCAACGGAGTGATTACACCATAATATATATATGTATACAAAGCGGAATCGATACTCCATGATAATACAATACAATATTGTGCAATGAAGCCGGAAAACAGAACGCAGGGGCAGTGGTGGTTTCCTTGGCTTTTCAATCAATCAGAGCAAAGACCAAAGTGGGGCCCACACCTCTCATGGATGACTGCCTGAATGGACGCTGGACAAATGGAACACGGAACAGGCCGGTGGCATAACCAACAAATTACACCATTGATGGGGCACGTTAAATGGATCATGTCATCATCATCGCCACCACAATGATAGCAACACGCCATCGAAGCTCAGAAAGCAGCTCTTCACGTGGTCAAAATGGATTTGTGGGGAATTTCGGAGTAAACAAATAAAGCTAATAATCCATTGAATCAAAAAAAGTGATCTCTAAGCCATGTCTCTTCTATTCTATACAGCTCATGTCGTAATTTTAGTCCCTAAAAACAAGTAGGATGTATTATTATCCCCAAAGTGCGGAATTTGCCTTTTTTTTAACTAGTTCTAATATTATTTAATCCAAATTTAATAAATAATATATTTAATCCAAGCTCTTCAGCGAAACCAAGAGAATTTTCTATCAACGAAAAACCTGATTTCAATACCACCTTTTACAGCAGCGGGAAAATGTGAATTAAATTCGCATTAGTTGTGTGCTTTTGCAATGCATTAGCAATATTAACTTATACATTGGAAATACCCGCCAGCGAGGGGAGACAAAGCGACTCTGGGGACTCTCTCCAGATTGCATTAATCTGGCCATTGTTGTTGTTGCTATGCCAATGAGCACATACAAATATTAATAATTGCTACTTCGAACCAAGCAACATACGAAAACTGAAGAAGACAGAAACGATAGTTGTTAATGATAGGAAATGATAATGGTAAACAAACGGAGGTGTGTTTTCGGCCTATCACAATTCATTAAGAAGTGAAAAGTTCTGTGGCGGAGATAGGAGAGAGAGAAACCCAAAGCTCTCTCCTTGCCACTTTAAAATCGTTCGCCCCCACTCAATTCCTGGCGCCTCTCTCTCTTTCTGTATTTCTCCTGCTATTACTCCCACCTAATGCCACCCACCACTGTTATTTTTGGGCTCCTCGTCCACCTATCGATTTTTCCCCCAAAACGAACGTCACAACAGGTGACCAGACACTTTACCTGCGACAACGCATAGCCGTCCGGATTCATGGTGGGCATCAGGTAGATGTCCGTGCTGTTAACCAGCCGCCCCAGCTCCGGCACCCGCTCGTAGTTGCCCAGCAGATACTGGGCCAGGTACACCAGCAGCTGTCTGCCGACGGTCTCGTCTCCGTGCATGTTGGCAATGTATTTCACCGGCGGCGTCAGCAGGTTCCGCTGTCGGGTGTTCCGCGAGATCTGCAGGGCCAGCAGGTTCCTGCCCTCCAGGGAACGGCCCAGGTAATGGACGCGCGCCTGGTCGGGATACGCTTTCTCCAGTCCGGCGAACAAGTCCTCAAGCTGCTCCTGGCTGACGTAGTGGGGCTGCTGCAGGAAGGATTCATCCTCCTTGATGATATAGCCGCTGCTGGCCGTTGCGAGAGCGAGGGCCACTGATAGCCATAGAGCCAGCATCTTGAATCTGTCTTTGTCGATGATTCTTTCTCAGGCTCCGGCTCCGGCTGCTGGCTGCCGTTTATCACTGGCGTGCAAATTGAGCGATACAGTTACTTTTCAGTTCCACAATCTCCGCTCTTCTCCTCTGAGCGCGCTCTGCCCTCGTCTGTGGCGGTGCCGTCCCCGTTCGTCCGTTCCTTGGTTCGCTGGAGAGCCCAGTGTAAATGTCGTCGTTGCAGCTCAGCCTCGAAAAATCAACTGTTTGAAAATTTGCTGCGTTGATTGGCCTTAAGCGCCCATTGCCTGCTCAGACACCGTCGCCGCCGCACAGTGGGCCGTTTTCGTTTGTTCGGTGTCAAATTAAACTGAACTGAACCGAGATAAGAGATATCACCTGATTTCACTTTTAAAAATATTTAAGCTTTTTGGAAAATTACTTTAAATCGTGTTCAAGTTTACTAAAAATAATATCTGAACTATAAACAATTATTATTTAAAAATTTGAACAATTTCCTGTAAGTATTGTAAATACTTGTATTGTCTTTTGCAAAGACGTTCGTTTCGGAGGACCCACACCCACTGTGGCGACGCTGCAGCCGCTAGCACGCCAAGAGAGAGCCAAAAAATACACAACACTCCGGCAAAGAGAGAGCGCGCCCTCCGCGGCACCGCACACAGGCGCTAATTGTAGGGAAATTACACGCCGCTGTGAACTCACAACTCACACGCCGCGCTTTCGGTAAATTTTTGATCAAGAAAAGCTTTAATTTACGTGTTTTTAGATTTTTACTTTTGTCGGGAGCCAGATATTATTGGTTTATTTAGGCGCTCTTAATTGCGCCATTACGGTATTGCCAGACCGAAAAAGTGGGGCGCCTGCGCATGTGGGCGTGTGATTTGGGTGGACTGAGAGAGTGAGAGAAACAAGAGTGGGGGCGCAAAAGAGAGACGTCGCGTCGCAGCGCTTGTCTTTGCACGTCAACAGGATATTTTTAGCGACGCACACGAAAATCGATAACTTCACTTCCACTCCCACTTCCAGGCGTCATGACGTCACGACCATACTGCGTGGGTTCTAAGGCCACCCACACAGGCACAGGCAGAGCCACACGAAAATTGCGCTTACGTGCGAGAGAGCTGCCCGCCGCCTTATCAATAGGCAAGCGAAAATTGGCACAGAGAGCGAGGCAAAATGGTTCTTATCAGAGAATAGCATATGGCCGTATTCCATGCCCCATTGATTAGCGGCGGGTGACAAATAAATACAAAAAGCTCAGCTTCGATCTGCTTATGGGACAATGCTCAAACCAATGAGAGGGGGAGAGAGGGAAGCGAAAACAGAGTAATGCACTTCCTTGAAGGATTGCGGTTTAAAGAGCAATAGAGGGCACCGAACTCTGGATACCCTACAAATACAAAGAGCTTTTAAATTATTATTCATTATTTATTTTTTTTTTAGTTGTTTTAAAAGAACCTTGTTAATGGTTAATTTTCCAAGAAAAGTCAAACTCAAATAAATCATTCTTATTTAAAAAAAGAATTTAAGAATGTACGCAATTCCAAGAAATGACAAATAACAAAGTAGATTTAAGTATTCCCGCCTCCAGCAGCAGTTGCTGGGTGATGGATATAATCTGCATAATGCAAGCACCTGATTTATATAATCTGCATTATGCTCATGAATAGCCACAGCTGCTGCACGCACACACCCCAACTATGTATAATAAAATAATAAATAAAAAACTAGCCAATCTGCACAGCGTGTGTGCAGCGGAAATTGGCAAACTTTTAGCACCAACAACATAACCGGTTGCCAATCAAAGTGTCTCAATTACAGTTAAATAAAGTGAATAAAGGTGAACCAAAAAGCGAAAACAGCACATCGAGAAAACTGTTGTGACATGTAACCAGTTTCTGGCGATGTAATGGCCATTTGTCGCCCCCTACTTGTTCTGCCATCCAGTCTTCTCAGACGGTTATTGTCACAGACCCTGCTGCAATTGCGAAACAGTGACGTCAACAACTGCCAACTGTCTACGGCTTACGCGGACCGAGTAACTATGTTTACTTTATTACCCCGATTATTGGCGAGGCCATAAAACTGTCATCAGAGATATACGCACGCCCGAATGCCCACACAAGCCACCACAATGGTTATTCATATTAGCATTGGCCTAAGTTAGTTAGTGTTTTGTGTCCCAGAGCATCTCGCACTTAACAGCTTGTTATATTTGTTTACCATTATTTTAATCTAATCAGGGCCCCCGAAGTGCCCACTGAAGTGTCAAAAACTAGAGGCGACAAGGCCAGGTTAGGCCAGGCCATAAATAATACTCTGTGGATTAGATAGACTTTTTTAATGTTAAGAGTGCAATGCACAGCAGTTCGTTACTTAAGAGCTGACGTGCAGCTGTTCTTCGTGTGAAGCCTGGCCATTAAAATAAAATAATAGCCGAACAAGACACACAGTGAGCCTTAACAAGCACAAATGGCCTGATAAGACTAATAATAATTAACGTGTAATTATCTCTTTTTGCGCATTTAAAGTAAACTTGACCTGACAGATTGGCTTCGTTTGAGTATCGTCAACCAGCGTATATGTTCTTATTATATTCATACTATATATTATATGGAATGCAATGAGCTTTGTGGGCAGTGATTAAACTCAAAATAAAATTGCTCCCGCCGGGAATTCCCCAAAGATTCATAATAAAAACATTCCCAACTCCCGTGGGAACAGATAAGGGAATCCATACAAATTCCAAGAAATAGAAAACCTGATTATACAGAAACGGATTGTAATCGGAATATAATGATAATAAAGCTTGAGTAGCTTGTATGAGTTATTTATTATTTTAATTATCATTATTATAAACCATAGAAATTGTGTTACAGATACAATTACCATTGCCAGAAATTAGCTTCCCATTTGAAGACTCCTCAAGATGCATCACTTGACTGTATTTCATTGAAGAGACTCTTTGAAGAGACTCTTGAGAGCCGCTCGAAAGGCTCTTAGCTGAGACATTGAAACCCCCGAAAGGGGAGCAGATTAGCGGAGAATGGTCGGATTAGTTGCGTTTAGAACTGAGAGCTAATTGAGTGGTTAAACGAGGCGGGACGGTGGTAAACCACAGGCCAGTCAAACTGGGTCACACATTCCGATCATGCTGGTAGCTCGGAATTGAGATCTTGTTTTCCCTAGACTCTACAGCTTAGCTTAACTTAGCTTTTTCTTCTTCTCCGTGCCACACGAAGCACAGCGGGCCAAGTTCAGACAAAAGCTCAGCATGTCTCATGCAGAGAATTCCGATCAAAAGAGGTTCGTTGACAGAGAAGGAGATTGAGGTATACTCCAAATCTATTTAATCTTTAATATTATCATTTTCTTATTACAGAGCAGACCCTATTCCAACCGAAATAAATGCTGTTTTGGCAAGTCGATCGACGGCTTTTGATCCACTTCCAATTCTATCGAATCATCAGAAGGTATTCAAACTTTAGTTAGGTATTTATCGGAATAATAGCTCATTTATAAAGATTTGATCATAATAATACTTAATTCGCAAAATTTTTTAAACATGTTATTTCAGAACTAGAACTTTAACTAGGAAAATATGTGTTTTGTCATAGGAAAGACTATTTTGATGGGAACACCACATGATACATGATTGATGGCATTCTTATTGTGATAGGATTTCCCCAAGTGTATCGTGAATATCATTCCATTATATGTACATATGTACATACATAGATCTAGGGGCAGGGCAGAGGTAGTTAAAACCCATTTACATTCACTTTTTCACTCTACAAACGAGAGCGCAGCTGTTTTTACACCTTTCTCATAACCGATTCCGGCTAGATCGCTCTATTCCATTGAAATACAGCACCGGTAAAGATAATAGCATCTGATAATATTTATATTAAATATATATACTATTATAACATTGCTAATTATAATATTTTATTTCTCGAAACTCTGGGATTTACCTATTTTTTAGCTATTAATTTAATAATAATCAATACTATTTACTTTACCACAGCTGAATAAACATGAGGCATATAAAAGTTAGTGACTCACCTTGGCGGCGGCGAATCCATCGGGATTGCAGGTGGGCAGGAAATGTATCTCCGTGGTGTTTAACAGGCGCTGCACCTCCTGGTCCGCCACGTAGTGGCTAGCCAGGTATTCCGCCGCATAGAGCACGATCTGGCGGCCCAGGGCCTCGTCGCCGCGTACATTGGCCACCAGCTTGACCATCGGACGCAGCAGATCCCCGTCCTTGCCCTCCGAGGTCGGCGCACTTAGGGCCAGGGCATGAAGGGGACGATCCTCCAGGGATCTCCCAATTGTGTACGTCTGCGCCAGTTCCGGATAATCCTTGGCCAGCTGGGCAAAGAGCTCTCCGATCTGAACATTGTCCAGATAGTGGGGATTCTCTAGGAAGTTCTCCGTCTCCCCGATCACCTGCACTTCGCTGTACTCCGCCTCTGCGGAGGCGGGCAGGAGGCACAGGGCCAAGACCAGCACAAGCCTCAGTAACTTGCACATCTTCTGTTTTAAGCTATTTTCGCGGATTTTGTTGTTTTTTCTGCAGACACGTAAGCAGGCACCAACACAACAACAAGCACAGGCGCAGGCGCGCACGAGAGCGAAGGAGACGGGTATTGTATTAAGAACTGGGCAGGTATGACTTGGCAAGAGGGAAAATCGGGAAAAGCCACAATTATTGCTTTCTTTGCCACAAAATAAAAAGAAAAAGCGCAACAGCAACAACAAAATGTTGACACGCACACGCACACACACGCGCGGGCGCACACATGCACTGGTGCAACGCCGAAACGAATTTGCTCAGAATACTTGCTTTCTTTCGCCGTTTTCTATTGCCCCATTGGCAGCCGGCGGCGCGCCCTCTTTTACTTTTGTCACAACGCCCCCCAACTGCTTCCCTGGCCCGAATTGTTGCCAAAAACTTCCTTAATCTTAAACTCGCGATAAATTAAATTCTCTAGCGGAGATCGACGCTTGCAGTGTTACCAGATGTGAGTTGGCTTTCAATAGAAATTTCGTCCTAAAAAAATCCAGTGCCACACCTGAAACGCAAACCACACCCGATACTACAACCTGTTGTCACCCAGAATGATAACAGAGTTTAGCTTTTGAAAAAAAAATAAATAAAATAATAAATAATGTTAAAACTAATACATAAAATATTTAAAAAATATAAAAATAAATAAAACAAATAAACGAATTATTTGAATCGACATTTTCCTAGTATGTGATAAATTTATGAATAAATCAACGTTAAAAAATAACCATAACTACGCCAAAAAAGGATCAAATTTTATTTGAAAAACTTTTCTGAGCTAGTTTTTTCCAGATTAACAAATCTGCATTCTGCATTTTTAATTTTAAGAAATCATAATTTTTTACATTTTTTCTTGATAACTTTAACGAACAATTCCTTATAAAAAATCGAAAAAAATGGCAACACATATTTTTCTTCCAGGCATGGCTATATCGACTCGGCTTTTTATGCTGATCAAGAATATATATGGTTTATAGGGTCGGAAATGAGTCCTTCCCTGACAAAAATCCAAAAACCCCCTAAGAAGATTTGAAATATTCGCTTTCTTTAAAGAAATATTTTTAAATGGTAATATTTTGGATAAATTAAATTAAAAAAAAGAAAAAAACCAAAATAAAGCCAAATTTAAAATTTCAAGGTTTTCAGAGCAAATAAACGTTCTTATAAGATTGGCTTAACTAACTTGTTTTTATTTTCATATTCAACAAACGACTGTCCAAAAAGTGAAATAAAAACACAAGAATAACCAAAAAACAGGTTGCCATTGTGTGTGTGTGTGTCTGTGTGTGTGAGTATAGCTTAATAATATCTTTCCTTTTATTTTATTCTTGGTTTAAAACGTGTGGTATCAAAAACTAGCTCAAATACGATATTATGTTAAGGCAAATTTTGGAAAAGTGCATCAGACATTCGGTTCTTCGTAAAGTACGCTCTATTCCTACTCGGGGAGTGTGTGAGGGTATTCATAGATTTTTCGATTTCAAAGTGTATATATTGTAAAGTAGAGGATCTGCTTTGGAGTCTAAATGCTTGGTGTGTGTGTCAGCGATATAGTTACACAGTTGATTGCTTCAGTTTGGGCGCTCCTTCCTGCTCCTCGCTCCAGTCCCCCTCTCATCCCCTTTGACACATTTCTGGCCCTCTCGCAGGGCTGTCTCTCTCCGCTCGGCCAATCAATAAGGTTCATGGTTTATTCATAAATGCGGTGGCTCCGACTCCATCTGCTCCTATTTGCTCTTCGCCCCTCTTTGTCGCTGCTCCTCCTCCGACTCCGGCTTGCTGCCGCTGCGGTTCTTCTGGGAGCTGGCTATCCGCTGTTTGAGCGTGTGAAATGTCTGCTGCATGCTGCGCATTTGGTAGCGTATCGAGCTGCTGACGTCACGCTGCAGCTGCTGCACCTCGCGAATGTCCTTGCGCAGATTCTGGTACTCGTTGGTCACCTCGCTCATCGACTCGAGCAGCTCCAGCACCTCCATCTCGTCCATTTGCTCCATCGTCGTCTGCTCCAGGCTGCGCTCCACAGCGTGCAGCTTGTGGGCCATCGTGTACAACTGCGAGCCGGCATTGGCCACCTATATCACCAAAAAACAGAAACAAAAAACCAATTAATAATAAAATAAAAAGAAAAAAAAAAACAGAAAGAGAAACGTTTAGAAAGTAATGTTTGGGTCAATATTGGCATTTTGGCAATTCTTAAAAACTATACAATTTCCCAATAAACCAAACAACATTTTTTTGCGGGATTTACTCAGAAAACATATTTTAAATCTGTTTCTGAGCCGTTATACGTATGATTAATTTTAACTTCCTTTAAAATATGCCTGAAGATATGCAATAAAATATATGAAGACCCAAACTAAACTATTCTGGAAGCTAAACAATTTTTTAGCATACTTTACAGCTGATTATTCAAAATAGATTATCCCGAATAACAACTTAAAGGAACTTTCCTCTCCTATAAAATAAAATAAAATAAAATAAAAAAAAATAAAATAAAATAATACATAAATAAATGTCCTTTCATATTTTATATTTATCATATACCTATACCAGGATCCTATGACCCCGCCATGCAGTAGTTCATGTTTATTTATACAAGCCCCAAGCCCCAAAGTAAGAGCCCCTTGATTTATTATAATGGCTGGCCCTGTAATTGACCCCGTTGAACGTCAATTTTCTCTCACTGCAGGGAGAAGGCTGGCCTGTCCCTACGTCCTGATAAGTGGCTATGCTATTCATATTTTGCTGGTCGATTAACTCACCGATTTTTCCAGGGCGCTGATGTCCTGGTAGCCGCCAGTGGTCTCCATCATAGCTCGGCTTTCTTGGCTTTTCCTTAGCTTCCGGTTCCGCTTCCTGGCATGACAACAGCTATTGCTTTAACTGCTTCAAATAAGATGCACTTTTTGGACTGCGCAACCAAAAAGCTGTCTTATTTCGAGGCGCGTCTTGGCCGGAGCTCTGGACTACAGAGACACCAAACACTTCAAGCGACGCTGGCAGAGTGAGCAAGTCCTGTGGGCCGACGCGCTATTTATATGCTCCTAGTGCTTTCCTACTTCCCCGTACACATGCTCGCTTCCGCTTCCGCGAGAGACGGAGAGAGAGCGACAGTGTTGGCGCCATACTGTTGCGATTTATGGATATTTTAACATATATTTATAATTCTCCAGAAGTTGTCATACCAGTGAAGGAGTCATTTCGACCCTATATTAAATCAGCCTAAGCAGGAGAATCTTTTTAGCCATGTTGGAAAGAAAATATTAGTTGCCTTTTTTGATTAATTAATGAATTAATTCATTTAAACTTATAGTTAAGATTAACTAGATCTTGAAGATAAAAAAAAAGATATATATGGTGAACTCACCTCTACGACTGTTTTGACTGCGCTGATCCTATTGTTACCTGCAGGGGTATACTTTTAGCCACTATGAGCATCACTGCGGAGCACCGCGTCCCATTGAAAGTCAAAACAAACACGCTCCGCTCCGAAAAGAGAAAGCCCAACGACGACGACACATGTGTGTGTTGTTTCCTTCGGCTATTCTGACCGCCTGTGTGTGCGTGTGCTAATCTTGTGTGAATACCGCGCGCCCAGGGAAAGTACTTTTAATTATGTTGACCAGGAAGCGGAAGTCCGAGTGAAAATTGTTGTTGGCCCCAGCGAAAAGGGAAAATAAAATGGAAATAGAAATAGAAAAGTGAAAATGGATGGAAAGCTGCTGGGAACACACAGAAAACGCTGCTTTTAAGTGGAGAGTGCCTACAAGTAGGCAGCACACAGCAGCCTTTGGTATTTTTTAGTGCATTGTAGCCTTTTGTTTACTGTTATTTTATCTGCTGGGCTTATGTTAAATTTGTATGTGCTTATTTTTTTTAAGACAAATCAGCTCTATTTATCACGCCTTATAAATTGTCGACTTGAACTAGGAAACCCTACATTTATTTAATTTTATTAAGTTCTAGTTTCACCCACACTGATGCCGGCACGTGCCTCAGCAGATCTGTATGTGTATATGTTTATACGTATGGAAGTGTATGCTTAATGGAAAAATACACACATATGTATACACCAATACCAATAAGACTATTATGTCTCCGCGAATGTTTATAAATACCCAAAAAAGAATAATTTTTTCCCCAATACCGAATGTTGTATGCTCTCGTAAGCTTTCGTACTTTTTAAACTTCTGTTGATTGTATTTTAACTTCAGTTTCCATATCCAAAAGATCACTCTATGGCACCCCAGCTAATGCACCCTTCGGGAGGGCAGAAAGCTATGGAAAGACAAACATCGCAAAACAAACTCACGCACACAATCAAGCCACGAGCCCCCAACGAATAGCAATAACAAAAGCAACAAGAGGAACATAGCAAGAACAACAGCTGGTGCGCCATGTTCTTGAGTTAAAGGTGAGCGTGTGTGTGTACGTATGTATCCCATTTACTATCGTTAAGCACATTTTGACGTGGTCTTCACCTCCTACTCCGCCGCCAAGTCATCCAGTTTTTTTACTCGTATATCAACAATCACACCATCGGAGCACACACACATGGCAAAAATACACGGGCCCCCCTCGGGACAGCAGTTCTGAAAGGCGGCGGCTGCGTTCAGTTCTAGTGGAACCACCGTTTGGAGCGCACGCGATCCCCGGCCATTTCCAAACCGAAGCGATCCTTCCTTGCTGGCAATTATCCACCCAATTCCCAAGATGTCCCTAGTGCGTTTGATCGGCGCTGAGGTGAGTGCAGTTCCGTATGAGAGTTAGACGGCGTACAGTTGTTTCACGTGTGTGCAGTTGCAAGTGCAAGTGCAATGGCACCACATGCCATCACTCTCCCCACTCCCCAATTGATCCAATGGAGAGAAGAGCGATGGCCGTGAAAACGAAATCGCCAATTGACAACAACACATGTTACGTAACTGCGCCAGCAGAGCCGCGAAGAAGAAGCAGAGGCAGAGGAGAGCAGATAAAACGAAAACAAAAACAATTACCGGGGGATTTAGCGGCATAAAATCCAATAAAACGCGATAAGCGGACAGGCAACAGTTGGCGAAACATTTCCACTCGAGCCAAACGCATGTCTGCCAGATGGACACTGATAAGCGTGGGCGTGGCGCCCCTCGCGTGTCCGCCCATTTCATTTTGGGGGGTTATCAACCAAATTAAAAAACACCCCACCCCACGCTCTGAACGGGGGTTGAGGTTAGGATTCGGTTATTTGCATTGCAAACAAAGTCAAGTGCAGCAAATTAAGCGAATTAAAGGCACTCCTAGGGTAGATCAGGCTAGTGACGAATGAAGCGAGGGATCTCGAGGGATCACGACTAGTGACGAAATATATATATATATACAATATATATATTTTAAAATATTTTCTTGTGCAAATATAAAAACAAATTTTATAAATAAATTTTAATTCATTTGAAAAATTTGCTTAAATAAAATTTAAAATAACTATATTTTTTGGTCCACCCTAGGCCTACATATTTAAGTAGTATAACTAAATATGTAGTACATGCGTTTACCATAGTTTCATAATATCTTAATTGTTGAAGAACTTTCTTTATAAATTTTACTTTAATTTTTACTTTATAATTTTTTTTTTTTTTTTATGAGAATTAAAACAAAACATTTCCCAAATTAAAAAAGAATTTTTAGCGAATAAAAACATGGGTTAAAAAATATATATAAATAATAATAAAATAATAGTTAAAATTTTAAAAAATATTAAAATTCACTCACCTTCTTCGTCACCAGGCCCGCCAGATGGCCAAGAGGACGTACTCTTCGGCCGCTCCCACCACCAAGCTGTTCATCGACGGCAAGTTTGTGGAGTCCAAGACAAAGGAGTGGATCGATGTGCACGATCCGGCCACCAACAAGGTGGTAACCCGCGTGCCAAAGGCCACCCAGGACGAGATGCAGACGGCGTTGGAGTCCAGCAAGAAGGCCTTCCGGTCCTGGAGCAACCAGTCTATTCTGACCCGCCAGCAGGTGATGTTCAAGCTGCAGGCCCTCATCAAGGATAATATGGGCGAGCTGGCCAAGAATATCACCAAGGAGCAGGGCAAGACTCTGGCCGATGCCGAGGGCGAAGTCCTGCGCGGCCTCCAGGTGGTGGAGCACTGCTGCAGCATTCCGTCGCTGCAGATGGGCGAGACGGTGGCGAATGTCGCCCGCGACATGGACACCTATTCGCTGGTCCTGCCTTTGGGCGTCACAGCCGGCGTTTCTCCCTTCAACTTCCCGGCCATGATTCCGCTGTGGATGTTCCCAGTGGCCATCACTACAGGCAACACCATGCTGCTGAAGCCCTCGGAGCGTGTGCCCGGCGCTACAATGCTGCTGATGGAGCTACTGAACGAGGCCTGCTGCCCACCCGGCGTGGTGAACGTCATCCATGGCCAGCACGACGCCGTGAACTTCATTTGCGATGCGCCCGAGATCAAGGCCGTGTCCTTCGTGGGCTCCGACCAGGCCGGCAAGTACATCTACGAGCGGGCCGGCAAGAACGGTAAGCGGGTGCAGTCGAACATGGGGGCCAAGAACCACGGCATCATCCTGGCCGATGCCAACAAGGAGAACACCCTGAACCAGCTGGCGGGCGCCGCCTTCGGTGCTGCCGGACAGCGGTGCATGGCCCTGTCGACGGCCGTCTTTGTGGGCGATGCCCAGAGCTGGATCCCCGATCTGGTGGATCGTGCCCAGAAGCTGAAGGTAAACGCCGGCCATGTGCCCGGCACCGATGTCGGACCCGTGATCAGCGCCGCCTCCCGTCAGCGCATCAATGACCTGATCGAGTCCGGTGTGAAGGAGGGCGCTTCGCTCATCCTCGACGGACGCAAGATCAGCGTGCCCGACTACGAGGATGGCTACTTTGTGGGCCCCACCATCCTGAGCGATGTGACGCCCAGCATGAAGTGCTACACCGAGGAGATCTTTGGTCCCGTCCTGGTGATCCTCAAGGCCGATACCTTGGACGATGCCATCGGCATTGTGAATGCCAATCCCTATGGCAACGGTACCGCAGTCTTCACCACCAACGGCGCCGCCGCTCGCAAATTTGTCAACGAGGTCGATGCCGGACAGGTGGGCGTCAATGTGCCCATTCCGGTGCCCCTGCCCATGTTCTCCTTCACCGGCACACGTGGCTCCTTCCGCGGCGACCACCACTTCTACGGCAAGCAGGGCATCAAGTTCTACACGCAGACCAAGACGGTCACCCAGCTGTGGCGCGAGACGGACGTGACCCACACCCAGGCGGCCGTGGCCATGCCCACCATGAAGTAGGCGCGGGACCGGGATCCATGTCGAGCTGTTCCACGTACTGAATTTGAGGATATACCTGTATGTATCTGTTTATTAACCTTAAGACGAACCATTATGTTGGATTAAATTGGTACTAACTATAAAACATAAACCTAGCTTGGGAGACCTAATTGGAAGCTCTATGGACTGGAAGTCCGGAGGGGGAGAGAAAGAGAGAGCGTACGGGATCATTGGAGGCTGGTAGCGGGATCACCCTGCCCCCCGAAATTAAGCGCCTTTCTGGCGTGAACGAAACATAAAAAACCACAACCCAGAATAACAACAAAATATAGAAATACGTTTTAAATAATTATTAATATTTAATATATATATATAAGATTGTTATTTGTTTTGACTTTGGATAAAATGTTGCAGAATCTTAAATAGTTGCTAAGCAAAAATTAAGTTCCTTCATTTTCAATTAACTTTTTGTTGCAATTTCTCCATACGAAATTATTGACATGTAATGTTGGCTTTGTTATGTACATTTATAATTAACAAAGGGTGGATACAACATTTTTTTTAAAGTTTTTTGAATGCCTTTTCTTTGGTTCTCGCTCGAGATTACATAAATGATTTTAAAACATTTTTTGTGTCCAGGATAAAGTTGCAAGAAAAGTTTTGACCTTTTGAACTGAACTAATTTTCATAAAATGCAAAAATCTTGATCTTAATAGTCTTTAGATGTCATATAGAAAATGTGCGATTTATTTTGGAGTTTCTTTATCCAATTTGGTTTTAATGCATATATTTTTGAAAATGCC
>JAEIIJ010018349.1:0-48501 GCA_018904815.1 Drosophila ogumai | reverse complement strand
GGGTATACAAACTTCGGCGTGCCGAAGTTAGCTTCCTTTCTTGTTTTTTATTTAATTTTATTTTAAAATAATGTATATTAATTCAGAATAATAAGATAATGTTCAACAAAAAAGTGTATCTTAAAAAAATATTCTCCTAGAACTATAATAATTTTTTTCCTGTGTCTCAGAGATGATGAGAATCATTGTCTGTAGAAGTGTGCGTGTCTGGGTGAGTGAGTGTTTATGTGTGTGCTTGGCTTTTTGAAAAGTCCGAACCATAAAATTGAATAAACCGCATTGAAGCACATTATTTTTTATTAACTGCAGGGTAACCCTCTTCTCAGCGAGGAGCGAGCCCTGTGCCGAGTGCCAAACCAAATCCCGAGCAGGTTGTCCTTACGGTCATAGCCTTTGATCCCCTGCCCCTTTCCGTTTCGCCCAGTGTCCTGGCACTCTGTCATGTCCTGTGCTTTTGACCGACGTTTGTCAAATAGTCTTTTGCAATTTACACACTCAAAAACTTTTGTGCGACAGAGGCGGCCAATGGGTTACGTTGCGAGATTCACATTTTTGGGGTTACCAATAGCGATGGCACAATGGTGAAAGTATCTGCATTGTCACAAGAGAAGGTCAAGGAGAGAAGATGAGACAGTCGTAGATACTTTTTGAGATACTGATGAACAATATTTTTTTTTTATAAATATTTTTTTGCTCAAGATAAAATCACAGTTTAAATATTAATTAAAAGGAAAATCAATACACTTAAATATGTTAGAATTTTGTTATATTTATTCTGCATTTAAATTATTAAATAAATAACTAATCTTGGCTTAAATATAAACTCCTCTTTAAAAGATACCTTAAACTGCTTACCATATATATTTCTTTCTTTATAAAATTATACAATAATTCCCTTGTGACCCCTTGTCTCTCAAATGTCCTGTCACGCTGTCATCTCTCCATTGCGGTGCCCATTTTTGAGGATATATCAGCATTGGGTGCAACGTTTGTTGGTTATGGCCCCAGACCTAGGGCCATTGTGTGTATCCGTGTGCGTCCTGGGCCGCTCTGTGTCTCTCCATGCACTTGCCTTTCAAGCACCTTATTTATAAGCACTTTTAATGGAGTTGGCTTACAGAAAAGCGTAAGAGCATGGGCATGCCAAGCCCGGCAACATATTTCTTGTCCCGTCTCATTGCCCCTTCTCCGTCGCCCAGACACACTGGCCCTGTGTGCGCTTCAAAATCTGATTACGATTTTTATATGACACTTTGATATGATTTATTTGGTCATTCAGCTTTTCAAAGGCAGGCCTCCAAGCCGAGGCATTGCCTTTAACCCCACACACTGGCCAAGCCACGCCTCGCCGAAAAGGGTGTCAATGGCTTTTGAAATATCTGCAGAGCATTTCATTTTTTGTTTTTCCCAAAAAAAAAAAAAAAAAACCAGACGGAAAAAATCAAATTGCAAAAGGAGGCTTGTTTTGGCAAGTAAAAGATTAGGTACTCTAAAAAATTATTAATATTTTATTTACTTTAAATGGTTTACATTTAATTTATATAATCTAGTCCTGCTTCTAAGCCAATATCATTTTATTTATTTATTAAAAACTAATTTGAATGTTGTAAAAATTTGTAATGGTTGTTATAATTTCAAGAAATCCTAGCAATTTTAACTCTTTATAATTTATTGTCCTTGTAAAAATAGTAATACCCTCATCTAGGGTATAAGGAGAAATAATAAAAGGGATTCAGACTGAAGGACCAGCTTCCTACTTGTGCTTATGGCCGGATAATGTGAGGCTTCAGCCAAGTTATTTGCAACTGCTTGTTGTTGTTGTTTGCTGTTCGTCCTCCCTAGGGGGTGGGACCTGTTAAGGGGATCACTGGGCAGGGGCAGGGGTGTACGGGGTAGACGGTGGACCTCCTGTAATTGATGACCTTCGCGATACGTTGTCGTCATCCGTAGATCCTTTTTTTTGGCTCTTGCCTCTGGCTCCTTTTCGCTTGTTGGCTGTTATTTTTATGGCAGGGCACTAAAAATTTTCTTTTTTAAATTGAATTTAATGAAAGGCGTGAGCAAAGAGAGAGTAGAAAAGTGGAGGGTAGGGGAAAAGCGCCCACGGGACGCGCCATATTCAAATGGCATTTTCAAATAAATACGGTCTTGCTGGCCAAAAAAAAAGGGATTCCCTTAATCGTTTTCCATAAAGATTCGCCTATAAATAGGGGAAAATAAATTTACTTTTACGATATTTGTGTTATTGAAATATTGGTAGAAACTTATATGAAACGATCAGAAAAATATGCTCGACTTAGGAGTCATATTTACGACCTGAACTCTGGAGAAAATAAATATAAATATTTGAAATGTTCAGAATTATGTTATTAAATCAACCTAAACATAAACTAAACTATTTTAATTTATTTAAAATATTTTAAAATTAACAAAATGTTATTGTTTTTAGAATTTGTAAACCAGAACACCCTGGCAACCTCACAACCTTGCCGCAATAAATTCTATTGTGTGTACGAGCAATGAGAAAAAGAAGTAAATAAATGAAAATAAATAAAAAATAAATCGCTCGATGCAAAGTCCAAGTGCTTATCCTGGCCATTTTTATGGGCCCGTTTCAAACTTTGTTTGTTGCCGGCCATATATATTTTTATTGCATAAAAAGATTTGCTCTCTTTGCCGCCGCTGTTGGCCGCTTTAATGCCCTTCCTGTCTCTGTCCTGCATCGTTATAATAATTATTGCAGGTATTAAGTCAAGTAGCCGCAAAGAGCTCTCGTTACCTCCCCCGGCTAACCCAATCCCGTCCTTTGGAATGTGGCCCATGTCCCCAGGACCCTATTTTTTCCTGCAGCTCGTGGTCACTTTTCCGTTGCCCTTTTTTTCGCCAGGCTTTGCATAACAATAATTTTACTGTCGCTCTTTACTACAGTCAAGCTTTCAAAAAGTGGCATTTATGATGCTTAATTATATTTATTTTTGGTGTATAAATAGTTACAAATATATAACATAATAAGGCTACTAATGCTAATATGTTAAGCCTAGTTCAGCCTTTTTTAAATAACGTATTAAATAAATAAATATAAAAAATAAAAAATACAGAAATTAGATAAGAGGTTATTGAATATATTTTCAAAGAATATTTGCCACTATTTTTCATAATAAACATTTTAAAAATTCAAATAATTAATTAAAAAAAAGCTTACCAATAAAATGATACTAGTTACTTAATATTTATTTGTTTAAATTAGTTAGAAGTTCCACTGTAGTTTTACGGATCTATATATAAAAAAGAAAACCGCAGCGATTTTCGCGCAACGCGGTTTTTTGTGGCGCACGTTCATCTCATGGTTAGGTTGGGGCTCAGGCCAAACTAAATTGTGTTTAATTAATTTTTTGTTGCATAATTCGGTAGATTTTAGTTTTACGCTGCTGCAAAATAGTAAAAATACCCAAATAGTTTGTGGTTGTTGTTACGGCACTAGCTGCCATCATTGGAAACAACAAACTTGCCACCGCACACGTGTACCATTAACAGTCAGTTGGAATATATTTCTAGCGGAGGTAGCTTCCAAAGTTTGTTGAAAAATATACAGCCCGATTTTTGTTCACATATTTTTCTTTGATTCAAAATATTTTATGAGCTAAGTAAATTTGTAGAATTATAAATTAAGTAGAATTGCTTAAAGCTCTTCATTCAACCCTCGGTAGAAACTTTTATTTATTTCAATGCCTACCGAAATGTAAAGAATTTTTAGCTGGCTAAAAACTTTACCTCGTCTAGCAATTCAGTGAGTTTTCTTTAATAAAATTTTAGTCAGACTTCTTGGTTTTTCATTCGTACTGTGGCCATGTGACACAGACAGCTACAGCGACACAGATACAGATACAGATACACACAAATGCAGACAAATATCTTGCAATGTTGGCGGCTGCAGACTGTCATTTGTTTACTTGTGTAAACTTTAATTAAATTCCAAAAAGACGACGACAGCAACAGCAACTGATGGCAGCCGCAGCTGCTGCAGCAGCAACCCCATTTCCCCTCCTCACTCGCCAAAGTGTTGCTTCTGCAGAATTTTAGGCGCACATTGCATTGCAATTCAGTCTGCCAATTGCCATAATTATGAGCATACAGAGAAAGAAGAATTCATAGAAATGGGGTCATCTGAGTAAGGCTAAAAAATGCTGATAAAATGGCCAAGATTCGTTTATAATTCTAATGGATTTTATTTTGAAAGATGTCACATAATTTTAAATTAAATATATTCTAAGGAGACTTACCACAGTTTTTTTTTAATTTTTTTTTTTTTTATTAGTAATTTGTTTTCCTACCACAGTAAGACTTCCGTTGGGCTTATGTCTCTTTACCTAATTAAATAAATACTATCCAATATGATAATGTTACTATGAATTCTCTACATTATACTTAATATAGCATATTCATCTGGAACTTGTTACTATTATTCTAAGATTATTTTTATCAGTGCATTCACTTTGACAATGCAGTAACTGCAATTGCAGGATCCCAGCTAAAGAGGCAACATCTGGTACTCCCGACAAACAGGGTCCAAAGTATTAGAACAATTGTCGATGGCAATGCATGCAAATTGTCCACTTCCCTGTGCGAAAGTCATGTGAAAATTGAATGTAATGATTCTGAAATAAATAAATAAAGGAAAGAGGCTTAAGAAAATTAGCTAAAAACTGGTAGATATAAAAATAAGATTGAAAAAATATACTTGAGATAGATAGATATAAACAAAGGGGTGAGTTGAATTCTGTGGCTTTTATCCATTGTAAAAACTATGTTTAGTTCACTTTTAATTAGGTCTGGCAGTACTTTTAAATATAAATAATAATATTAAACCTGTCTATATGTCTGTCTTATTTTTTACAAAAACTTTATCCACGGCATTTTAAAAAGTAAGATAACCATCTAAATGTATCTTGATCTAAATGTAATAATTATTAAGTATTTTAAATTTACATAATAGTAATTTGAAACTAGTTTGATTATTGCTAAGAGCCCTTTAAGAAAAGAAGCGATCATAAAATAATTATATATAAATTATATTTAAATTAGCCGAAGTTAAAATCATTATCCACACCTAATGCAATTGGTTCCACTCAAAACTAAATAAAAAAGACGTTTTGGTTGGGGAATTTTTTATACCTCCATAAACTTTTTATAAACCAACATGTGGAAATCGAAAATCTTTGCTCTCCTTGGACTCCTGATCTTCGTCAGTCCTTGCTGGATGTCTCCTTCAATTCGTGACTGCACTGCTAATGGAACTCAGACCAACTGTCCATCCAATTGTTTAGAAACTTGTGAATTTAATGGTGTTGGTATCTGTGATAGATCTTGCGGAGGTCCTTGTGTATGTAAGCCAGGATACGTAATTGACGAGAGGATTCCTGCTTGTGTTTTGCGATCTCATTGCCCAAAAGATGTTGTTCAAAAAGAAGGAGCAACTGTAGTTCGGAATTTCAAATGCTTTTCTAAGAGTCCCTGCGATTCATAAGAAAATAAATTATGTTTATTTTAATAAAATTATTCTCTATGAAATATTTAAATATATTTTATTAATATTTTTCGGAGATTTGACATTTGCACTCGCCAAAGTTAAATTCATTAAAGACACCTTCGAAGTAAAATTTGTCCCCACCTAGCAATTGGTTCTACTTAAAACTAAATAAAAAGACACTTTGATTGGGGAATTATTTAGACCTCCATGCAATTTTAATAAGCCAACATGTGGAAACCGACTATCTTCGCTCTTCTTGGACTCCTGATCTTCGTCAGTCCTTGTTGGATGTCCTCTCCAAAGAAAATATTTGACTCCACTGTTAATGGAACTCAGTTCATGTGTCCAAGCATTTGTCCAGAAACTTGTGGATGGAGTGGTGGTGGCTTATGTACTTGCAATGGTCCTTGTGTATGTTTGCACGGATACGTAATTGACGAGAGGATTCCTGCTTGTGTTTTGCGATCTGATTGCCCAAAAAATGTTGTTCAAAGAAAAGGAACACTTTTAGTTAAGAATTTCAAATGCTTTGGTATGACCCCTGCGATCAATAAATTATGTTTATTTTAATAAATTAAATTTTGGAGGTTTTTTAATATATTTTATTAGTATTTTCTGGAAATCAACTCAGAGACTTTGCAAAAAAATAAGCGAGAATACAAGTTTTTGACATTTGCATTAGCCAGGGTTAAATTCATTAAACACCCTCGACCAAAACGGTTCCACTTGATTCCAAATAAAATATAACGTGAATTATTTAGTCTCCCATAAACTTGTAATAAATAATCATGTGGAAACCGCAAATCTTCGCTCTCCTTGGATTCCTGATCTTCGTCAGTCCTTGTTGGACGTTTCTTCCTAATGTGGACTGCACTGTTAATGGAACTGTGGAGTTTTGTCCGTCCTCTTGTCCAGAAACTTGTGAATTTAATGGTGTTGGTCCGTGTAATAGGAATTGCGCACCTCCTTGTGCGTGTAAAAAAGGATATATAATTGACGAGAGGATTCCGGCGTGTGTCTTGCGATCTGATTGCCCTAAAGATGTTGTTCAAAAAGAAGGAACAACTTCAATTCAGAATTTTAAATGCTTTTCAATAAGTCCCTGCGATTATTAAAAAAATAAATTGTGTTCATTTTAATAAACGTAATATTTTTGAAATATTTTAATTTTGGATTTTGTTTTTTATATATTATAGGTTTTTCAAGCTAGTCTGAGATTTTGCCCTTTAGAAACTTTAAATAAAATCAGCGAAAATAAAACAATTAGATATTTGCATTAACGAAAGTTAAATTCATTAAACACACCCAATGAAAATCTAAATAAAAACGTGGTTGGTGAATTATTTAGACTTCCAAATACTTTTAATAAATAAACATGGGGAAATTGATTTGGGAATTGGATTATTTAATTCCAAGAAAGTAAGCAATGTCTTATGTTTATTTCTCTTGCTGTTTTTAAAGTAAAATCTCCTCAAATCCTTTGCTAATTACAACCGCTTAGAATCTCAGCTGAAACAGTCTCCTCCGAATAAAGACCTTTTCTCAAATCCTTTTTAATATATTTTTTTCTGTAGCTGTAGCACTAATAAAGTGTTTGGACAAAGGATAAAAAGTTTGCTTCCTGGCTAGACATAATTTTAGGGCTCTTTGCACTTTTAAGGGATGCCATTCACGCCCCTGATAAAGGGAGCGGCAGAAAATCCACAGGCAACCCTAAAAAACATGGTCCATTCCAACGAAAATGTAATTTGTGCGAAAAAGAGAAGGATAATGCCACAAAGATAGAGTAAGAGCTATGCAGGTGGAGCAAAAACTTGTTGGTCTGTGTTGTCCACCAAACACTCACACTACGCCTCGAGGTCAGTTTTGTGCATAGTTCATTACGATTGAACTGCCACAAAGGTCCTTTGCCAGGGTCCTGCGACAGGGATGGCCACCTGAGCCAGAAGGAGATAGCAGAGCGGGAAAATAAAAGAGAGGGACATCTTTATTTTGATCTTTTTTAAAAGACTTTTTTAATTGGGTTTGGGAATGCTTTATGTTCTGGTTTGTTAACCTGAAATGTGGTTTATTTTATTAAGATCTTTAAGGTTGACCTACTGACTCAAAAATGCCCAAAAACTAATCTTAATAAGTTCTGAAAAATTAGTTTTTGGAATTATAATAGAAATTTATGTCTATGTCAAATTATTTTATTATTTTCTTGAATTAAAATATATATTTATGAATATTTTTGGATTAAATTAGGTTCATTTCTCGTAAAAGACAGAACTACGGAATACTAAAAGTTTTTATTATTATTTATATTTTTATAAGCATTTGGTTTACTTACAATTAAGGCAACCTTTAATTTATAATTTATTTTATTTACAAATTAAAAATTAAATTATATCTGGTTTTGTGATATTGTTGGATTTTTAAACCAATATCCTTCTGCAAGTTTTGGTGACTGTCACAAAGTTCCTTTTATTCGCCCAGTATTTTTGCCTCCGCCCCCAAATCCAAAGCACACTGGCCTCTCTGTCAACCTGATTAGTTGGCTTGGCAAATGAGAAGCTGGCCAGAGCTGGCTTGGCCGCCCCTGTTGCTTCTATTCTGGCCATTGTGCCCGGCGACTTTTCTTTTGGGCCATAAAGTTTAAGCCAGCAAACGCTGGCTAAGGTCTACTGTGGGGATTCCACTTCCTGGCAGTCACAATGCCCAGTCTATATCCACTTTGGACACCAGTGTTGCGTATGTGTGTGTGTTTGTGTGTGCTTCCCCTTGTCTGTTGCTGGCGACCATTTTGACCGTTAAATGTTGACATTTGTGCATTTCATTGTGTATGACCTTTTCGGCGCACCACAACAACAACAGCTGCGGAAATGGAGCACTTGAAACTATTTTTGGTGAGTAATAACCATACAAATTAAAAAATATTTAAGATTCTTAAAAGTAATAAATATTGAGAAACTTATAATGTTTACTTTATATGAGGGAAAGTAATCCTTATTCATTTTTATTTATTTGAAAACCCCTAGTTTCCCTCAGTGATTTTAGCAGTAGCTCAGCAGCAGTGGCAGTCACAGCTGAAGAAGACGCACAAGGAGCACTATGTGGGGCAGAGGTCTGCATAGGATGGGGCGGTCATCAGGATGCTTCTTCCCCACTATTGTCGTCGCTTGTCTACTCATAAACTAAATGTAAATTCCACCCCTCCGCGCCAACGTGCCACCACTTTTATTGCAGTGTTTCGCTGTCACTACGGAGCAGATAGAGCTGCTGATAGAGACAGGGAAAGGCAGAGACGTGGAGAGGAGGAGAAGGAGACCGCCCCTTAACCCACCCAGTGCCCCCGGACTATATCCTTAACTCCATGTGTGGCTGCTCGTGCATTGTTCTCGTTGTTTTTGTCAACAAGCTGCAGTGGAAACAGCAGGAGCAACTCGCCTCCTTTGACTCCATTGTCTGTCTGACTGTCTGGCTGTCTGCCTCGGATGCAGTGGCCATGATATTTGAATTTATAAATCTATAAAACTCTAGCGGGGCATCCGTGGAGGATGTGTGCATGTGTGTGGGTCTGAATTAGGAGGAAATGAGAATACGTTTTGTTCAAATGGAACTGGTTCGAAGCGAGCGGCACCCCAGGGAACTGTTAAACACTTAAAGCGGAACAAAGAGATTCAATCAGTCAGTCAGTTGTGAAGCGGAAAAGCGGTGAAAAAAAAAAATATAAAAATAAATTACATTTAATTAAAATGAAAGGGAAAAAATAAAGGGATCTTAGGAGATAGAGATTTTAGTTTTGGCAGGTGCTTGAAAAGAAGGAACTGTGAGTTGTACCTCTCAAAGAATTTAATTTCATAGGTCAAACTTTATTCTATATAATATTTTATTATATATTATTTAACAAACAAATAAAAATTATTACTATTATTAAATACTAATACCTTCACCTTCAGATACCTGTTAGATACTGATCTCTCTCCCCATTTCCCAGGGCTTTTCCGCTGCAGTCAACTACTTTCCGCTTGTCAGCTTAAAAAGTAGAGGGTTTTGCGGATATATAGGGTCTTGGGGGGCGGACTTGGGACTAAGGGCTTTACACCCCTTAAAGTCTAAAGCCTGTGTGTGTGTGTGACCGCACAACCCTTGAACCTTGTCTATTCACTTTCTAATGGGCCACGTTGACGTTTTTACACTGCAACAATATAAAATGTGTGTCTGTTTGTACGAGTGTTTGTTTGGTGCATATGTCTAAGCTCTAAGCTCTGTATTCCCTTCACCCCTTTTCTCAGTTGTCATCAGGGAATTGTGGAAGCAGCAGAAGTCAAGTCCTTCGCCTCTCTTGTCCAACGACAACTTGTTACATATTTCTTTATGTAGTTGATGTGCTTATCACTGTAAATAAAAATGGGGTAAATAAAGCTAAAAATATTCAATAGAAATTTATTTAATTCAACGAATTTAAGTAAGCTTGAATAACTATTTTGTAAGAAAGTAAATTCACTAATATAAATCTTTAATATTTAAATCTTAAACTCCAATTTTGGGATTTAATCTCCCTTAAAACCAAGGCATATTCTCCTTTGTTTTCATAGTGTAAGAACAACACTTGCTTCCCTTCCTACACTTGCCATATCATTTGCATTGTCGTGTCCATTTTGAGGCTTTGCATATGTCGCGTATAAATTGCATAATTTATGTGAATTATGCCGCATAACATTGTCCTCGTGGGCCCTTCCTCAGTCCATCAATCGCGCGCCGTTTGTTTAGCCTTCGAGGTGCAATGAACTTGCAAAGTGGCCTTGTCCAGGACATTGGCATGTCCTCGGTCCTCGGTCCCCCGGAACTTAATTGTGACAATTGTCAAAACACTTCCTGGATCCTCCTTCTGTCGGCACAAATCCAATTAGTTGTTGGCCCCAGCTCGATTCGACACAATCACTCACTCGTTCACTCACTCAATAATTTAGCCAGGATTTGGAAAGGGACGAGAGGTGGCAACAAGCTCACTTCTACCTTTTCCTCTCTCTTTTTTTTTTGCGAGTAATTTGGTGAGCAAAGCGATTCGTGTTGTTTCAATCAATGATGCCAATCAAAATGAGACCGATTTTTATGCCACACAGTTTGAAGTCCTAACCCGGGGAAAGGATAAATGGAAAAGGGAAAAGGAGGTTGGAAAATAGGAAGCTGTGTGTGTAAGTGCATTTATTATGCGATTTACTCAAGGGAGGAATTGTAGCCTTTGGCATATGGAAATTATTTATAAAGGAAATATGGTTCAGGTGACACAAACAAGGTTTATGGGAAAAGTTAATGGGGAATACAAGTTGGAAGTTAAAAGCGGGACAAGTATAAAAGGATAAATTCAATTTAGAATTCTAAAATTATAATTACTATTAATTAATTTTTTATAGAAACTTTTTAACGAAATAAAATTAATTTTAACTTAGCTTAGCGTAAAACCAAAGTTCAATTTCACAGATAACTTACTCCAAACGTTCGTCCTACTTTGCACTTAATGTTCTCGCTCTGTGTAAATCCCCCAGAAAGATCATTCTCTATGATTTATATGCAATTTTGTGGCAAATTTTTGGTGTATCCTGGTCTTGGTTAAATCACATTTGCTTGGTTTTTGGCTTGCAGTTTCGGGTTTTGCTGCCGGAGCTAGTCATTAAGCTAACAACGCTGCGTATGCGTAATAAATAATTGAAATTTCCGCCCAGAGCCAAAGGTTAACCAGGGGGGAGGGGGAGCGGAAAAAGGATATGCCAGCGAAGTGGAGAGAGCAACTGAGAAAGTGGAGAAAGAGTTGTGTGTGTTTAGCTTTTGGGCAAGTGAGCGCACCAAAGCGAAAATGAAAATAATTTTCATTGCGAGATGTAGAGAGTGGGAAAAGCTGGGAGTAATGAACACACTTTTCGCATTTAAGCTTGCTGCAGTAGCACGCTAATGGGACAACAGCAACAAAAGCAGCACCAGCCACAGCAGCAGCAACAACAACTACAAGACAGCAACAGTTGCTATTCCAACTTGCTATCCTCACATTTTTAATTCCTTGGCACATTTGTGTAACGTGACATGAAATCCATTTGATGTCGCCGTCATCTTCCCTCCCAGCCTCCAGCTCCCAGTAGCTGTAGCTCTTTCTCTTTCCTTCGCGGCCTTGCCGTCTCTTTTGCTCTCGCCCTGCACTTGTTAACAAACAAACACGCTTTTCTACTTTTTATTGCTAATTTTTATTTTATACTTTTTTTTTGTATCTTTCACTGCAATGAAAGTGGGGGAAGAACAGAAAAGTTGGGGGAAAGCTGTACAGAAAAGAAAATTTTTTAGCTGGAGAATTAAATTATATATTTTATTAAATTTATTACAAATGAAATCTATTTTAAATCAGTTTTTTAGGTAAATTTAAATGGTAAATTAAGAATTTGCAGGTGATTTCTGCCTCTAAAAGACTTTCCATCTCCCTTTCTTCTGTTTCTTAGATTTCCTAATTTTAATACATTTTTTTCTCAGTGCAGCTGAAAAAAGCAGAAGAGGAGGGTCAGGGGAAAATACAGCGGGAACAGCGAAGCATTTTAACGCGATAACTCCCCTGGCAGTTGAGCTCATAAATTTATAAATGAGCCAGCGACTGTAAAATGCGAAACGAGCCGCGACGACACTGAAACCCGATGGGTGGTACAGAGAGTGGGCTGGGGGCCAGGAAAAACCAGTGGAAAATAGGGGACTGGCGATGGAGGAGATTGCCTTGAAAAGCACTCATCATTTTTTTTCATTCATTTTGACAGAAATTTGAGAAGATTGAAGGGTATCCAGGCTGTGTCCTGCTGTTTATTTAGGACGAATACTGTATTTACCATTTTTTTAAATAATTTTTCGGATTGATATTGGTTAATAGGAAAAGAAAAATATTTATAGACTAATTTAAATCGAATAAGAAAATTAAAAATTTGGCACTTTATATGGGTTTAAGTAATATTTCTCTCAAATTAGGTTAATCTTAGTAAATGATTTATTTTAAGCTGTATTATTTAGTCTTGAAAGCATTGCAACTTTTTTAACTAAAATATAATAAGACTTCCTTGGCTTATCCTTTATTTTTTATTACATTCAAGCCCATTGAATTTCTTTTAATACTTTTTTAAATATAAATCCCTAGTATCTTCCAGAGTATTCCCCGGCTTACTTGGCTTAATTTGCCATATCCCTTGTTGCTTTTTCTTTTATTTATTTGTGTAACTTTTGTCATTCATAATTATTTGGGCCGTTTGTTTGTCTGACTTGTTGTTGGTGTTGCTGTCGCTGGTCCCTGGTCCCTGACATCGAAGCATCGGAAACGGAAACAAATGAAGTATCAGACAGGGAATGTGTTTGCTTTACGAAAATTGACTGAATGACTGGCTGAGTGCTAAAAAGCATTCGAGCTACTTTTAATATTTCATTTCATAACTCATGAATTTGTATTACAAAGAGGGGCTAGCGAAAAGCGGGGGCTGCCCTGCCTGCCTGCCTGCCGTTGGGAAAATTTTAAATATGCATTCACGCTTTTATGAGCCCCAAGCAGGAGGAGCAGGAGGAGCAGGCGGAGCAGGAACAGAAGGATCCTGAGGGTAACAAATTGGAGTGTAGCCCCCAATTATTGTCCATTTGGGCGTACTACCATTTGTTTATGATTTTCTATGCCATGATTAAATTAAAATTTCTTTATTGGCCTCGATATGCTGCTGCTGCTGCTGCGCTTGGTTGGGTTTTCTTTGTACTTATCTGGTTTTGTTGCCTGATTTTCGGGTGCCCCCCCGTCCGGGCCGAATGCAATTAGCAAAGTTTAATGCGGAAATATTGCCATGAAGCCAATAAAATTGAGAGTGCGGTCAAGCGGCATGATTGGATTTCCACGAGGTTAGCAAGCAATACTAGTTAGCATTTTTCCAGGCCCATAACTTGCCTGTGGTTTTTGCCAATATTTTTTGGAAAGCCACAGAAAGCCAAGGAATTAAAAAATAAAATATTTTGTAAACTATTTATTCAGATGGATTACTCTTTTAATAATATATAAATATTTAAAGGTTTGTAAAAATAAAAAAGGTTAAGGGAAAAGGACAGACAAGCCTTAATATTTTGCTTATTTCCCTAGCAATCAATTTATTCACAATTTTTCCTTTCTCTGCTATTTGATTTGACTAGTTTTCATAGATTTTTTTACACTAAAATATATTAAACTAGGTCAAGTGTTGGCTAACCAAATACTACACCTCAAAGACATGCTTAAACTCTTGCCTTGTCAACTATGCAAATCCTATTTAAATATTTGACTCACTAAACAAGTTTAAAAGCCAAACAAAAACCATTACCTAGCCGGACCCAAAAAAATACCCAAACTTCGATATACAAGTCTAGACAAATTTAACTTAATAGTAGGGCACTTAACCCCTGATAACCCCACAATATATTTCAACATGCGTGTGTGTACGTTGACTGAATAATTGCCATTTTGACATTTATAAACATATTCTAAATAAACTTCAATCAAAGGTCTCAGACATACCGACACAACTTGGCCCAGAGCAATGCAAATGATAGAAAAAAGAAAAGCTGGGAAAACAAAACAAAGTCGAGGCAAAAATGGGAAAACAAAGAGCGAGAAATCACAGAGAGGGAAAACGGAAAGGGGGCCAGCCTTAAAAGTCAATTTGCCGCAGGCATTGCTAACAAAACATGAAGCGCGACGGCCAACAGACAATGCATATAAAAAAGGTGCCGAAATTTTCACAAACACACTGGCATCATCGAATTTCCATACCCAAAAAAAAGGGGGGCGAAAAATTTCACGCAGCTTAAAAACCGCACTCACGCACAAAATATTTTTATTTACCTTTTCGGCAGGAGCGGGGAGGGGGCTGTCTGTCGGCCGGGCAAACAATAAACCACCCGATTCTCCAGTTACGGCAACAGTATCCCAGCCTCAACAAGGAATCGGGCACTAAAAGCGCCTTATTTACGACGTTTACATGCAATATTTACACGAAATCTCTTACAATAACTGTTATGCTTGGCAATGAACCTCTGCCGGCGTACCGCTACTTAAAAACCAACTCCAATCCAGGACCCTCACAAAAGGCATCTCCCGACTCGATTGTTATTGCTGAGCTTGGTTTACTTTGCATTCCCCATACCCATTTTCCTTTTTATTAATTTGTCAAAAAAAGAAAAGAAAAAGGTGAAAGGTAAAGCGGAAAACAATCAGGGTTACGAAATTGATCACTTCAGGGGAAAAATGCCTAAGAACATAATTTGATTTAAGTGAATGGTAGAGGTATATTTTTAAATTCATTATAAATGCAAATATTTAATTTTTGGTAAACATATTTATATACAAAATAATATACATAGCATAAAATAAATAATTAAATTTGCTATATTTATTTAAATAAATGTCTAAGAGTTCATTTTTCAACATAGATTTTCCCTCCTTAAACCTCTAAAGAATTCCTCTATTTTAGACCTTCCTTAAGTCTCCTAAAAAAAAGGCCTCGTCTAAGATTTAGAGACACTTCAAATCAATCTGTCGTCATCCCTGAAAAAATGTTCAGGCTCTTGGCCAAAAAGCTTCGGTTCCGGCGGGTCCACGTATAATATTTTAGCATTACTACTGATTTTTCCACACGTAGTAGGCAACGCCACAGAGCCCCCGAAAAAAATGGGGGAAAAAAAGAAAATATTGCCATCGTCGTCGAGCCGCATTCATATGCAAATACATAAAAGGCGCAACCAGAAAAGCGTGTGGGTGGGGGGTGGAAAAATAAGTAAAGAGGGGAAAAAAAAAGAATAAAGCGTATCCGCAAAAAGCGCGTTGCGCAAATAGCGCGCTTCCTGAAATAATAATTCAAATACTGTGATAAAAATCGACTATAAACTCGCATGCTGTGCAGGAAAATCCCCGCCCACCCAGACACCCATCCATATATGCAGTCCCACACTCCGATTTCCCCAATGCCTCCCACCCCTCCCAGCGTTCGAGTCCTGTTCGGTGCGTACGTGCGCATATTTCATTCCCTAACGACCCCTTTTAACTGAGAAAATGTGTTTTCGTTACTTTTAGCATCTTTATCAAATAATAATATTACGCCGCACGAACCCAAACGTCGTCGAGGAGACCGCCGGTGTCCCGTTTCCCTCCTGCCATCCACCCACCTATTCCCCACCCAACTCTCCGTTTCGATACCGCCAAAAAAATTGTATTTTTTGTTTTTATTCTTTTTGCATTCCCTGCCATTTTGCACTTGGGGGTGGAGTGGGGAATGTAAAAAAGTATTATTGAAGAAATTGAAGGGGATTTCGGTAGAAATTAGGATAGAAGTCGTGATGCTCTGATAAATAATTTGGGACTTCCATTAATACATTTAAAAATTAACTAAAAAATTATTGCAGGTGCCATAGATATTTGAATTCATCATCTTCAATATATAAGATTTTTTTTTAAATATCTAAGTTATTTTAAAAAACTTTAAGGCTTCTAAAGAATATTTTTCAAATTTGTATTAGCCGAAAAAAGATTAAATTCTAAGTACCAAATAATTTGTTTTTAATATATTTAATCATTTTATTAATATTTTCCTGAATTATTCAAATATTCTTCTTTATTTATTTTCTAAGCCAAAGCTTTCTCTTAGCATACTAATCGCACTTTTGGTAGAGCACAAAAAAAAACATCGAGAAAATTTTGGCTAGCCTGCAAAGGCTGGCTAAAATATATTGGACAAAAGTTTCACAACGCCACTGTGAAGGGACACATAGTAGGAAAACAGCTTCGACACTTTTTCAACGATTTCCCGGGCAACCCACCACTCTGTATTTTTCTTGGACATTTTTATTTTTGCTTGATTTCTTTTGTGCTCAATTGAAAAATTTGCATGCCAAGAATTATGCAAAATGAAGGCAAAGGAGTAAAGGTCAACCAAAAACAAAAACGGTTGCTCTTTTCTCTACCTTTAAAGGAACTAAACGAAAACCCATTTCCCTGAATTTTCCTTGCTGTTCGTTTCGGTTTGGTTTTTGTTTTGAACACTCAACAAGGAGCAGCAGCAATTGAAACCATCGAAGATCATTTTGGTTTTTATTTCATTCTCTTGGCCTTCGCATTGGTCGCCATCGATTGGGTTTGTTTCCTCTGTTGACTGCAACCATTATTCTTGGCGGTAATTGAACAACGTGGCGCAATGTTCGGGGGCGTAAATAAATGTTGCAAGAAAAAATATACAAAGAATGAAAATTGCTTAGAACAAATGTCCCTTTTTTTTTGCTGGTAGCCTCTCCCTTGCCACACGAACGCCCACCAATTGAAGAAAGATACAGCTTCATTTTCATTGATGACATTGCCTGGTTACAGAGAGGAAAATGCATATAGTAATAAATAAAGCATATGGAATGAAAAATAGAATAAGAAATACACATAAAAATTATTTGTTTGTAATCTTAAGTCAGTCTGGATTTTCCGACTTCATTCTTATCTCTTTATGTATAAATTTAAATATTTATCTTAAGCTTTATCTTTCAGTGTCTATTTTATGGTAAACTCTATATTTTGCTTCTATTTTGAATATGATTATTTGCCACTATTGGTTTCCCATTCAGATTTTTTGATAAGCCCTTTTCAGGCTTAACGAAAATAGTGGACACAAAATGTTGATTGAAGGCTTAGGCTCGGCCTGGCTCGCATTTTTCGTTGACCCAAAAACCTTAAAACCTAAAAATGTTTTAACTAAAATTCACTTAAAATGTGAGCCCCCATGGGACAGAAAAAAACCGAAATTATAGCACACGTTTCCATGCATAATTAAAGTGTACATGACCCAAAAAGCAGGCAGTGAAAAATTCCATTTATAAATTTGAACGAGAGGTCAATGTGCCTCAAGCACGTTTGCTGAAAGGGATCTCTGGGAAAACAGCAAAAAAAATAATATATATTCATTTTATGTGGCAGCAATTTATGGGAATTTCAATATTTCATTGTAGGCTTTGGGGACTGAACTCCACTCGGCAAGTAATTAGTATCATTTCGATTTTGAGGAGCACTTCAAAGTTCAAGAAGTTCGATTTCAATCGCTTTGGCTCCATATTGATTTCGATTTCGAGTCAACGGCACCAGCATCTTATCGCCTCTTTCCGCCAAAATCTTGGGCATTTTGGGCCCGCGGCTGTGCTCGACACGTGTTTGGCAGACACTTTCCCCTGTGTTTCTTTGTTTCTACGCTGTCTGGTTTGTGTAAAACACGTACTTGCAGCATTTATATCGACAACAACAAGGAGGAGCACCAATGGCAACCCACGCAAATTTGCCATAGATTTTTTTGATGTGGTTAATTAGACTTGAAGAACAACAAAGTGGCAGCACAACCCATGGAGATGAAGAGCAAATTGTACAATTGCTGGGCTGGCAGTGGGGTAAACCGGGGGGAATGGCCATGTAACTGAATATTTTATGCTTCAGGGAGATTTTAAAATAAGGCAAATGGTTGTCTACTAACGGGAAGACGAATGTTGAATGCTTTTTATGATTTATTTATTTTGTTTGTATTTTTTTTATAATTATTTTGTATATTTTAAGAAGCTGAGATTTAATTTTATTTATTTTTTATTTGTAAATTGAATAAAAAATGTGCCATCTTAATATTAATATTTTAATATTAAGGAATACAGCAAGTATTTAAGATAGGAAAAGGGATTTTAATAATTAATAATTAAGCAATTAAATTATTTTAAATTTTTTAATTCATAAAAATGTCTTTTTTGATCAATTTCTAATTAAATTTCTTTTTCTCTTCATTTTTCCTCAACTAAAAATATAAATTCATTACTATAAATATATTTTATGGATTCGATATTTGTTGAAATAAAATTTTAATTACTTAAATAATTTTTGCATATTCATTTCGTTTCATAAATATTTTTAAAATTATACTAAAGCCTTTTATAAATATTATTAAATTTAGGAAACCGAATTCAACACCGAAGTAAGTAAAACCTCTTCTCCTAGAGCAAAAAGCAACATGGTAGTTGACAAATAAAAGTTTTCATTGTTTTTCCTGTTACTGTCGCCGAGACCTTCCGATCTTTCTACGCCCCACCGCCCCTTTTGGCCATCATCTCTCGCTGGCTGCGCACCATTTAGCAAAGTGAGTCACGTTCAAGACTGCAAATCGACGTTGGCCCAAAGGCAGCCGAAACGGCTAACACCTACACTCCACACCAACACGAACACTACTTTGCCTGACGGTACACTCACCAACATGGTTTTTGGTTATTGCAGGCGCCGTAATTTTTACAGCTTGTCACTTGTTGTTGAGTATTTTCCTTTTGGCCAAAACCCCCCGCCCATCCACCTGCCGTTGCCTTTGTCGCTGTTGTCATTTTGCCATTCAGTCAATTTTTCGGTTACTAGGCCCCCGAGACGTCTTTAATTGAGACCGGTTGCCGTTGGTATTGTTGGCTTTATGGCCACCACCACCCCCTGCTGAACAATAAAACTGAACGGCAGCAGAAACCTTTGACGTCAATAAAAAATACGGACATTAAAACGAGAGATCCTGGTTGGGTGAAGAGCTCCGCTGCCCCCTTCTCCTCGATGGAACTTTTAAAGTCACTGCAGTCACGCATTTTAAATAGATTTTTGGTCCGACAGGGGAGCCAACACGAGCGAAAAACGGAAAAACGGATCCCGAACTGAGGGAATCAATTTGTAATAGTTGGCATATCTCCAAACCGCATTGCCCGGGGCCACAGAATCTTAAGGCCGTACCCTTGTCATTTCGGTTTTCATTTTTATGTCATATTATAGATTTTTTTTCAGCTTCTGCCGAGTTCATTTTTCATTCTCAACATGGTTTCGTTGCCGGAAATGTTGTCGAAATGAGCTGATTTACCCCGGCACACACACATTTCACATACGAACTTGTGGTAGCTGTGCTCATTTGGATTTTGATTAAATGTTGTTGATAGCCAGATGCACTGGGGAAATAATGTCAAAGAATTTAATTTAATTAAAAGAAAGTGTGAAATGTTTTGAAAGAAGAAACAGAAATACTACAAAGTGGGATTTTTAATTTGATTCAAATGGAAAGTTGATCTTAAAAAGATATTAAAGAAGTGGGTAACCCATGTTAAAATTAAATAATATTCAGAAAATGTTCTCTTACATCTTAAATATTTTTCTATATATATTTTCTAATAGCAAACCAAATAATAGGTTACGTAAACCATCCTTTCTAATTGTGGCATAACTTTCAAGTGTTTATTAATCTGAAACCTTGTTACATATCTGCACCAATTAATATTGCTAGCTATTAACCAGAAATTTAAATCCCCTTTTGAATGTCCTGGCCAACTTCCTCTGGTTGTGCCTCTGAATCACTGCTGGCAAATAAATACAATTATACATTTAACAAGGATGAAAGTTTTGGGTTTCGTAATCCAATATGGATGGGCAGGTGGAGGGCTGCACTCTGATGTGTTCTGCTTAACTGTAACGATAAACATATTTAATTGTTCAATTAGGGCAACTGCAATACTATAATGAGATTACGATCCATCTGCTGTGGGAGTTCATTTGGGAATCCAATATGCATAGGATATGTCGGTGGAGATGCAGTGCCCTTTGCAGGTAAGTTTCTATATTAATTTGGTATGAGAATGGTAACGTGAGTGCCTCAAAATTCTGGCTTAAATAATTATATTTAGGGAATTTTATGTATTCTAATGTATTTTTGAATTAAATAAATAGCAGTTTATGTTTTTGTTTATGTTGATGTTATCCATCCTTTTAAAAATCTCCTCCAGTCCATTGATATTTTCCACAATTCTCTTTTATTGCTTAGAGAAGATAAATTCAAAATTTCTTCATTGAATATTCGATCCCCAGCGAGCAACCAAAACCAATACAACTTGAATGCTCTGCCGCTGTGGCTGTTGCCCCCATTGAAGCACTGCACCCGTTAAAACCCCGCCTGAGTGTCTGCCATAGAACAGTGGATATAAGTGGGAGTTTTTATAGCCAAAATAATATTTTAAAATTTATCCAGAATGGGAATTATAAAAATAAATAGAAGCACATTGGAATTATTGTTAAAAAGGTAATAAACTAGCTTTTAAACTAAAGGAAAACTCCTTTACTGCCTCTCAAAAGGTAAATAAATTATTTAAATTAAATAGTAAAGTTTATATATAGCATTCTAGTTTTTATTTACATGTTTTCTCCATTCGCTGATCTCAAAATTCAAGCCTATCCTGGTCACTGTGCTGCCAGAACACAGCTTGTGCCTCTAACCTCGCCTCATGTTGGATGCCACGTCTAGTTTTTGTGTGGGCCCCAAAAGGAAACTAAATTCGTGGATTGTTGCGCTCTTTGGCGTTTTGTACGGGGTTAGCCTTCTACTGACATCCTCGGTTTCAGAGGTTTTTCCGAGGGGAGCAGAGGTTAGAGATTCCCCTGTCCCCTTATCCTCTCTCTCTCTTTTCCCCTTGAACAAAAAAGCGCAAAGCGGATGGCATGAATGAGAATTGTCGTCGTCCCAGTCTCCCGACATTGCCTTCTCTTTTTATTTCTCTTTCTGTCTCTATCTATCCGTCTGTCTGGTTTTGGTGCCATCTCTTTCTGTGTCGCAGTGCTGCCATTACTTAAACAGTGCGCTGAAAAATCAAAGCAGAAAATATCAATATTTTATGATCTACGCTTCCTGTTGCCAGACGACAAGGATTTCCCAGTCATGCGGTGCTCTCTGATGCCCTGGAAAATGGTGAAAGATCAAGGGGATGATGGGATTGATGATTTAAGAGAAGAAATATGGGAAGTGAAATTAATAAGAAAAAGGAATTTAAGTTTTAGAGAAAGTAGATCGATCTGAGATAAGTAAAGAATTAATAAATATTTATATTTAATTTAAACCGTGTTGTTTGTATAAAAAGTTGACTTAAAAACCTATAATTCCTTCCTACTCCTGTAATTACTTAACCCCCTAATTTATTGAAATATTTTCTAGTATAATCTTTTAGTCCAGGATATCATCTAGTTCTCAACTTTATACCTCTCAATCCAAACTATTTTATTTTGCACAGCATGCACTTGTAGCAATAGTTTTCCCTTGTACGTTATATAGTTTATATATATATTCGTTCCCTGGTCCCGACCTCTTAAGGTTTTAGTTCAGTGATTTTAGGCAGCGACTTCCTGGGTCCTCTTTCGATCCTTTTCCCCGGCGCGAACAGGAACGGGAGAGCTGCAAAAAATTACATTTCCTTCAACTCGAAAAGTTTCTCGGCTCGAGAGAGGCAACAAGGACAACACAGGAAAAGGATGTGTTCGGTTCTGCGTTGTGGTTATGTTGCTGGTGGTCTGTTCTGTTGCCTGCTTGTGCGCATTTCCAAATCATTTATCATAATTTTGTGGCATTGAGTGTGGGCCCAAAGACCGGCCCCCTAATTCGGTATCGGCCATCTAAATCGCTGATAAAAACGTTGAACCGGGCCTAATTTATGTGTATATCGGCATTAGTTGGGTGTGTGCGTGTATGCGAGTGTCAGGCGTATTATTAATTTCTAATTTGCATAACCTACAAAAGCTTTGAACTTTAAACTCGCCCCGTTCCCACGGAATGAATCCACATCTGTGAGCGAGTTTGAGTCTATTATGCAAAAGTTTTCCCCCAACAAAAGTTCCCCTTATAATTTGCTCCTTTTCGTTTCTGTATGTATTTTTTCTTTTACTTTTTTTTTATTTTTGGAAGCTGTCAGAGCAATAAATCGACTGGAATGAGAAAGTCGGGGGCGAGAGGCCGGGAATGGGTACGATGATGGGTTAGCTGCCCATAAAGGGAAGTCAAAGTTTTGGGCAAAAGTGCGTGAGAGCTTTTTAATGGTTGCACTGGATCAATTTTAATTATATTTCTGCGCTATGTGCCCGGGCATTCGGAGCGGGGAAAACTTTGGTTACGGGTGTTTTGGGAAGTTTTGACTTTGGCTCTGGCACGAGTATAACAATAAAACTGAAGGTGAAAATGGAGTGAATGGAAATGCAGAAAAGATTATCAAGAGCCAAGCAGTGCAGAAAAATTCATAAAAATATATTTCTATTTATCCCAGGAGTTCTTTTTATAACAATATTTAGAGTTCCAGAACCAGAGTTCTTTTCATGAGAATAATATGAATAGTTTCTACTGTTGAATATAATATAAATACTATTTCTTTAATTCATTTATTTATTTTATAGCTTTAATTCAACATGAGTAAAATTTACTCTATAGTAATTCCTCTTAAAACTTAATATAGCACAATTTAACATGAATTTTTGTGGCCTAGAATATTCCATTAAAGATTGCATCTAAAACTGTATTAAATTTTTATACTTCTCGCAGAGCGCTATTAATATTAAAAAACACTCACCCAACCAGATTTAAAAAATAAAATCCCCAGGCAAATATTCTTCATCTCCTTAATCGCAGCCACACATTTTTGATTAGTCAATGCTTCATTTGATCAAGTTCAGCTTACAGAAATCAATGTTTTGAATATCTTTTGCGTCAATAAAAACCATATCCGGATTAAATTTGGCGCAGATCCATCCACACCAAAAAATAAACACACAAACACACTGTATGTACATATGTTATGAAGTTTATATGATGAAATAAATATAGAGTGAGCATTGTGGCATTTGAAACTATTGACTGTGGAAAACTTTTTGTCCCCATCGAAGTTGCGTTGCATCATTTGAGTTGCGGCAAATTCTGGCTTGGCCCAATCGATTTTGTGACTAATTCACAAAATTTTAATTGCGCATGCATTGGCCATGAATAAGTAATATGCATATAAAGCGTCGCTCTGCAGCATTATTACTTTGCAGTGCTGTGTAGTTTATTTCATCATCACCAAAGGCATAAACTATCAACTTTTACGACACACTCACACGCCCGAAATATGCAAGGAAGTTGCTTTTAATTCCAGTAAATAGTTTACCAAGGAGCTGCTGTCCAGACAGAGGCAGAAGACCACACCAGACCAGACCAGACCAGAAGACGTTGGCCAAAGTTTTTGGCAAAGAGCATAAATTTCTATGCTTGGACAACACGCAATGAATCGTTCCAGGAATACACTCCTTTTTTTTAACTTTTTTCTGCCCTTCTGCACATAATCAAGTTTCAATTTCCAGTTGTTGCTCTGCAAATTTTTACAGAAACTATGTAAAAGTCTGAAAAGGAGCAGGAGGCAGGCTTGCGGGTTGAAGCCTGACCAACAGTTGTCAACGGTGGCGGCTGCCAGGATTTGCCTCTTGAGCAGGCAAAGGCCAAGACGTAATTACACTAGGCTATAAGGGATAAATTTTTTTTACTGAAGCTTAAAAAATCTAAAGGAGATTAGATACAAAACTATTTCCTTTACTACTTAGGAAATTCATAAACAAAATAAAATTAAAAAGGCTTATATACCGACCCTAAAATAAAAGTCTACGGAACTATTTCTATTTAATAATTCATTAATTTCTTCTTAATAGAAAAAAACTCCTTTTATTACATATATATAAGAACAACTTAAACCCCTTTAATGCTTTGCAGCCTAGTGTTATCCTTTTTAAGATGCATCCTCTTCCGCTTTTCTTAATCCTCCTTCTATCTGCTTTCAACAAACTCACTCCAACTTTTGCTGCCAGATTTTTACCAGCAATTTAGCAAACGTCTTTTGGATTAAATTAAAAAATATAAAAGAGAAATCATAAGGAAAAAAACTGTACAAATCAGTTGCACAGAAAAAAGACGAGAAACTTTCAGGATTTTTGGTTGCGTCTTCTTCTCGCCCTTGCTTTTTGTGTGAACCATTTAGGACCTTTTCCTACTTTTCTGCACTGATATTTTTTAATGTTTCCCTTTTATTTTATTTTTGTTTTATTATTTTTTTTTTTCTGCGCTGCTCGTTTTCTGTTTTTGGCCACCAAAAGACGTTGCTTCCACAAGGATTTCATTTAATTTGCTGCCCCCGCCCCGGCCACGCCCCCACTTGCCTAAGACTTCCGCCCCCTTTGGGGCCACAGACCCGACTCCAAAGTTCATTTCTACGCTCATTACACTTTTGCTTACGAAAATTGTTTTTCAAGCCGCACCACGAACAGATAGAGAGAGAGATAAGGCGGGGTTTTTCTCGGGCAAGGAAAAGATGAAGGAAACTGGGAGCGGGTTAAGCGACTTTTCCTTTTGGGCGCTGCCAGGACTCCCCCTGCTATATGGTTGACTAATTCATTTAATTCAAGAGTTTTAATAAAGTTTGTGCTCGAGCACATTTCCCTGACCCTCTAGCCCCTCGTGGGCAACCCGAAGTCCCGGGACCCCTAGCATTTCCCCTGACCCTTGTCCGACACCCACTTGGTCACTTTATTAAGCGCATAGCTTGAAATTTTTGCGCTCTTTTTCGGGGGCTTGGGAGCTACCCATTTTTAGATATAGCCGAAATCCTTTTCGCCTTGATAAAATCAAAAGTGTGGTTGGGTCTAGGTGCACGGGGAGAAAATATAAAATATTTTTGTGATGGGTTATTCTATAGATATTATTTCAAGATGTATTTTTGGATTGTGAGTTACCTTCTTCTTATACAAAATTAAGGGGAAATGAAGGTAATAAGGTTTATTGGACTTAAAATATTATTTCTAATTTTATAATAGATTCTTGTTATTTAAATATATATTTTTCGATTAGGAGTTACCATTTTTTCATTAAACTAAAAAGAAATTAATATATTTCCCTGGAAATTAAATACAAAATAATTCTCTGATTTTAACATGTAGTCACTTAAATTTTTCCCTAATCTCTCATTTTTCTAGTTTATTAATTGTTTATGCATCCAAATTTATCTCTCCATGTACACATTTACTTGAACTTCTACTTTTTCGACTCTTTCCAACATGTGCAATAACTCATTTCTGTGTGGGGAAACCTTTCAAAAATGCCTTGATTTGCTTTGTGGCGTGAAAACCTTTTTTTTTTTTGCTTTCTTTCCTTCGGTTTTTGGCCCATCGCTTGTATATGCAAATTTGTTTGCTCTACTCTGTAATTTATTTTAAAAAATTTGTTAGGCTTATCTGGTTCTGGGCCTCTGGACCCCTTCCAGCCGCCAACTTTGGGTTTCCATTTGCTCTTGAAAGTTTCGCCTCACTCCTTTTTTTTTTATTTTGTGTCTGGCGGTCATGAAATTTTGCTTGAGTTGCTTGAAATTTGCATTTTTATTGTAGTTTTCATAATTGGCAAAAGTTTTTTTTTCGGTCTTGGCTAGCTTTCTGTAAATTATATGAAAAACTAATAAGTGATGGGGATTCGTTTTCTTGTGATTTCAATTTACAAAAAAAGTTGGAAAATTCAATAAAAGAAGAAGGAATCGCCAAAGGGAAGGATGTTTAATGAGGAAGGGGTTCAGACAAGAAAAAGAAAGTTAAACAAGTTGGAAATTTAAGATTAATTATAGTGAGTCGTAACAATATATAAAATATATAAAATATATGGTATTTAAGCTAAGAAAAATTCAGGAATATTATTTAAAATATTTACAAAGAATTGAAGGTATTTTGTCTTTTCCTTAAATTTTCTTTAAGGCCAAAGTATCCTTGATTTTATTTCTTTAAATTAACAACCCGCACATCGTAAAAGAGCGAAAGTAATCCCTTTCGAAACTCATCTATCATAGTGAAGCTCTCAGCGAAAGTGAAGAAAACTTGTTCTTAAATTGAAATAATCAATCAAAGTTGCTCTCAGCTCCCAGCTCTTTAAAGAACAACTTAAAGTTAAAGTTTGAAATTTGAAATATTAAGAAATGAATGCCATTGGAGTCCATCAAAGACGACCATTGACTGCAAAGCCCCAACGGAGCTGGGAATCTCCAACTTTCAACTTATGTAACCACATCCTCTGTATAAGGAACTTTTCCCATCTAGTCGCAACGTCCCCGGTTTCCAGAGTGGTAAGTGCAACCGCAGCGCCAAGCCAAGAAGGAGTCAAAGTCTCCGACTTAGAAAAGGGGTTGGGCCCCAAATGAATGAATCTTTAATAGGGTCCAAAGACCAAACGTCGTCGCGCCACAAATCTCGTACATAAACTGAGCTAGGGGGGCAAGCATTATGCATTCTTTGCTGCAAAAACCACATAAATCTGCCACGAACAACCCCTAGAAATTTGCGGGCTATATAGTATGTGGAGGGAAGGATCCGTGCCGAGCTGCGGCATTTTCAATATGCGTTACACGTACGCATTAATAACTAATATATGCATATACAGTGGCAGCCAGCAGACTCATGCCTCTCACATCCCATTGTTTGCTCACATATAATATTTTATATGTCCCTTATATGTGTGTAAATCTAAAAACTGCTCATATCCGTCGCATATATATATACTCGTTCGCAATTACGCGGCACAAATATCATTACCAATGCCACCGCCAGGCAGGCAGGCAATCTCATATCGCAAAAAGTATCTGACAGATATTCCGAACAAGAGAAAGATTACGAAACAGAGCCGCGAGAGTCGGTCTTTGTTCCCGTTTATATTAACTATTTTCTATTGTGATGAACTGGCTAAGAGTAAGTAATATTCAAGGCAACTGTATTGACTGACTGGCACAGCCGAAGGCTAAAAGAATAAGCCAGAAAGTCAAATGAAATACGAATAAGTATCTGCAATATAATTAAAAATGCAATTTTTTGTATATCTTTATATATTTTTCATGTCATTTCCGATTAATAATCTGCTTTATTTTGGCTTTAAGCCATTTAACATCTTGACCATAGATTTAAAACAACACTAAATATAAAGCTTAATGCATATGTCACATAAAATCGAACCGAAAAAAACATTTTACTTATAGTAGACAATGCATAATTACGATTTAATTAATGGCAACCATTTCACATTTTAATTAATAGCCAAAATAAAATTCATTTCATGAGTTAGTCAAGCGGAATTTGTCAACTGAAATAAATAATTTAAATATATATTTTCTGATAGCCAAAAAGTATTTAAGATAAATTTAAATATAATAAATTTCAGGGAGACTAAGCTTAAAGCCTTTAGAGACTTCAATGGCAATCACTTTAATCATACAAAAATAATTCATTTTGCAGATTAAGAAATCCTTTTTTAATTAACTAAATATACATAAATCTAAACCACACAAAATAATTCATATTTAGTGATTAGAATTATCCCAAAATATCCTGTTTTCTTTAATTGAAGCTACTCTTCTTTGCATTTTAAGTCGATTGATTTTTTTGATCCTAGGCAGGCATTGAAAATGCGTTGTTGAAGCGGCCAACACAATTGTTGGCAGGCATCAGCTTGGCTTGTATTTTGCATCTGCCAGTCTTTACGCAGCCACTGACCCCTTTCCCTCTTAACCCCAGCGCTTCCTATTGTTCCCTCACCCCGTCTATATCGCACTATGTACCAAAAAGCCCACCCATCATCAGTGGATGCCAGCTTTCCAAGTGCCAAGTTTAATCTGTTACAGTTTCCTTTTGCTGGTTTGGGCCTCGTCCTGTTGCCTAGCCTCTTTCCCCCGCTCCCTCCTTGAAAACCCCTTTATAACCCCCTTTTGAACACCCTTTCCTAGGCCCCCTTCCTCTTCTCGTGCGCATTTCCATGTCCGCTCTAACCGAAGTTCCGTTTGACGCCCCGCAGGCAGCACAGTGGCACCAGTATTAAAAATTGAAATTAAATAATTAAATTATATATCTTAGTGTTTAAAGAATATATATCCAAGATATAAAAAATGTTGAAAAATCTTTTGAAGTCTTGAAAGAACTTTTGACTAAAATAAGGGAATATAATAAAAGTACAGAACTTTTTAATGCTCTAATTTGAATCCAAAATGCTTCATTTAGTTTCTCAAATAATTTTAATTTTTTTGTGTGCTAAAATACCGATTAGACCCCACTGTAAACCGTGGCAAATGCCGCTCACTATCTAACTACAGAAAGGCTGACTGGGTCAATAGAGCGAGCTGGCGGATGAGAAAGAGACGGCAACGGGTGACGGAGGCTATGGAGGCGACTGCCATTGTTTGGCTGTTGCTATTTAAAGCGCATTTGCTGTTAATTTTGCCAGGCCGTTTGCGTTCGCAAAGCTTTCGACGCGCACATGCCCGGATATCCGGTTTCCCACGCATGTGTGCACTGCAAGAAGTCGGGGTATGGTCAATAAAAGGAAAAAAAATAAGATCTAACTTTACCATAGTAATTTTTAAGCTATCGAAAAATAGTTTAATAAATTATAGAAATAATTAAAAGTATTCAACAATCGTTTTAGATTTTTCTCAGTGCCATATCTCTGTGTGCGATTTGCCTATATGTTAATATGTGTGTGTTCCCTTACCGCCTGACTGCTCATTATGTATTTGCCCGTCTGTATTTAACTTGCCGAGTCGAGTCTGGGTCTGTGTCTGAACTTTAATTGAATAATTTTCAGCCATGAATATTTCTAATGGCCAAACAAATTTTTTAAGCAAGCACTTGGCAGGGAAAGCGGTAACTGGTAACTGCGAACTGTGAACTGCAAACCCGTCTGCATTTGCTGGCTCTGTCTGTTTGCCCAGCCCCCTACCCAGCAGACGTTCCTGTGCCAGGACTCTATCTGCTTCCATCTCGCTCTCATTGTGTTTACCTTTCGAGGTAGTTTTTGCAGCATTTTTAATTATATGCACACAAAAGGCCGCCACAAAAGCAATTCGCCACCTTTATTGATGGTTGCTTGTTGATTTTTCGGGCCAGCCAGGATCAGACCCAGGAGGAGTCCAAAACACAGATGGATGCAGACGGTCATAGTTTTTTCTGGCTGTGTGCGGAAATTTCATCAACTTGTTCAAAAATTCAAATGTAAATAAATCTAGACGGGCGGCCAGTGTGGGAGTCCGTCCTACAAGAGCCTGCTTTCTGGCCAAAACCCAGGGTGGAGAGGGAGTCTGCTGGCCAAGTGTTTTGTTAGCATGCCACAGCAATTTTCAATCGCCTGGACAAAAGTTTGTTTGTTTGTTTGTTTGCTGGTCGGTTGGCAGGCTGGTCGACTGGTCGGCTGGACCGATGATGCAGCTTTCTGCTCTTGGAATATTCGCTGCACTCAGCACAATTCGGCAACCGAAACTGGAGGTGCATACCCAGGGCAAGCCCCCTCTCCTTTTGAGCCTCAGTGCGCCCAGCAAATTGGTACATTGTTGTCTCCTGAGGCAATGGAACAGTGGAACAGTACAGGTAAGAGATCCTGAAAAGAAAAGCTTCCATTGTTATAAATCTTTTCATATTTAAAATCTAGAATTTCAAGGGAGCTTTAGATGAGGTTTAGGGTTGCAAGTGTCTTTTTAAAGGTAGGAATAAATTGATATATTTTAAATTATATTTTAACTTCTTCAATTTCATATTGATTCTTCTGATTAATCTCTCCCATTGTCCAGGTGAGTCTCCGATTTGGAAGACGGCCTGGAGTAGGCAACAATTGCAACCTTGACTGCCATTTCGGGGGTTGGTTAATGGATGATAGATGGGGTTTGGGTGGCTTGTGGAAGGTGGGTGCTTGGGCTTCTTGCTCTTCCTCTGTATTGGTCAAGCCAAGTGGCTTTTGAGTGCTTGCCTCGCGTGTTGTTGTTGTTATTGTCATGGGAGATAAGTGCCCGATAGGGCAGGGACCAACTCACCTAGCCATAGCCACTATAGGGGTTCGACGTATGTGGGTGCACTGGGAAAATGTATAAACTAAGCTTAGAGGATTTTAATTGAATTTAGTTAAAGATATTAAAAGTTTTAGGGATGAGGTACATGCTTGATAGACTTCTTTAAGAGAGAAATAAGTAATTAATTAGGAATTTCTAAACAAAAAACGTAAGAAAAATCTATGAGATATAATACTCATAATTTTAAATATTTATTTATCAATGTAAAATATATTTCTCAGGCAAGTCTACCTAAAACATATTGTCTAAATTATTTATCATATAAAAAACATTTAATTAAACATAATAAAATTTACTTAAATATATTAAAGCTTTTAAAAAAGAGTTACATACTTAGTTGACAACTTTAAGACAGAACTAATAAAATTATTAGGAATTTCTAAAGAAAAATCGTAAGAATAATGAATCCATCAAAATCAATAATAATACTTACTCTTTAATCTTTATTTATAAAAGAAAAGTACATATTCTCTATAAAATTTCAAATAAAATTTAATACAAAATTGCTAGTTAAATCCTTGCCTTTAACCTTAGTCTTTCCCAGTGCATTCTGTGTTCGTGCTGGACCTGTCCCTATAATTATTTGCTATAATCTAAAATTAAATGGGATTTGACAGTTGATGAATTGCTGAGTAGTTCGATTGGAAATGCACAGAGACCCCAAGTGCCGCCTGATTGTGTGGGCGGATGGATTTATCGGGTGGCCTGTTCAGCGGGTGACCCCGATTCGCCCTGGGCCCGCCCCCCGAAAATCCAGCTTAGTTATGCATAGTTTGGCAGTCAAAGAGTTTGAGCTGATGAGGCTGCAGATGCTGCCTGAGCTCAAGGTACTCTAATAATATCATATCCAGTAAGTGGTCTGCCTAAATGGAATTCTGTTCGGGGAACAAGGATTTTGGGCCTCAGTCGATGTTGATTAATTTTGATGCTGGACTGAAGGTCCTCGCTCTCTCGTCTCTTTCCCAGGAAACTATTCTTGGCCGGCTTATGCATTATAAAGGCTGCTATAATTGAGCACCAAACCGGAATGGGGGACAATCAATTAGTTGAACAGATGACATAGGAATACAAGTTAATCACAGTTTGGGGCTAAGGAGAGAGCTTGGGGATACCTATTGAATGGGTTTGTGAGGAAATTTTTAATTAATACACATTTCTAAATACAAATACTCAACTTATTCTTCTTATATTTTTAATGAATGAAAAATAATAGTTTAAGTTCATGAAATTGTCTTTTATTGTAAAATTAAACTCATAACATGTGTACACACTTTCAAATTCGTTTCTCATTTTCATTCCGCTTATTAACATTTCGCGAAACCAATTTCATTTTCTAGAACAAAAGACCGATTTTCTGTATTGTCTCTTTTGAAGTTTCCCTCCCCCCAACCACCAGCTGGGATCTTTCATGATTGAAAGAACAACCAGGAGATTTTTGCATTTTTAATAAGCGAATTCCCCATGCCCAGCAGTCTACACATTATTTGCACAATATTTCGCATTTGCTGCATTCAAAAGTAAACAAATTTCTCTCTTATTGTTCCAGCCTTGCCGATGCTGATGCCGATGCCGTTGCCGCTGCCGGACCCACGTAATTAAACTTTGTTGCTTCAAAGTCTGGCCCGGTCGCTCAATTTGCGGCCAACAAAGGCACAGTCCAAACATTTTTTTGCCAGCAATTGAAATGTGCTACGCATTGTCCTGGCCATTTTCTGGCTGCCTGGCAGACTGACTGTCCGTACGCCCGGCAGAATGGCAAAAACAGGACATAGCATAGTCCTATCCGGCGGGTCCTGTGCCAGTAAACTGTTGTTATTTTAACGCAATTTTCAAGTGGAATGCAAATTGTTTAATGATTTCAATTGGAAAATTGCTGGAATACTTGACGAGAGGAACGAGATGGTACCAAGAAAGGAGGATTAACCATTCGGTGAGTCAGAATTGAGGGATGCTCTTTGTTGTAAGACTGTGATTGTTGGCTTTATTTGGTAGTAGTATTGCTTTATATAACTATATTTGGAATCAGTCTCGAAATAAGCATTTAATATATATATTTAAAATTATTTTGTTATATTTTCGAATAAGGCTTTGAACTATAAAAAAGTAAAGTATTTATTTCTTATTTCTTAATTGAAGTTATTGACGTGCTAGAGAAATTTTGGCTGAATTGTAAGGCCTTATTGATTTGTATATACCCTATAATCAGGGTATCGTAAAAGCAAAAGCGAAGGAGACAACAATGGTCCAGCTTTTCCGTCACCAGTTTACCCTTCTCTTAAATAATTTCACACATAAAAAAATAATCATTAATTTTATGTCATTAAATATATAATAATACATTTTAACATTTTTAATTATTTTAAATTTAGCATACCTAATATTTAGTTCCAAAATTTTAATTAAATATATTTTCATACACAAATAAAACAAAGAACTAACAAGATATTAGTATAAATTCTGCAACAAAAATAATTTTAAATATAAATCAAAATAATAGCGAAGAATTCTTTGATACATTTCTTTTTACCATATATCACTACCTTATTTAACTGAATATTAAATTATTTTTATTTGTGTATTTTACTTCCCACCTTCCTTGAGTCTGCTACCCTTTGTAAGTCCATGCGTAGGCATACAGGATGGATGGAAGGGCGGACGGGTGGCTAGGATAGGGGTTGGAAGTGGCCTTGGAGTGGGCTGGGGGTAGGTGCTCCTCTTTGCTGCATTTTTCGTATACCGAGTGTCTGATTAAATTAAGTTGATGAGACGGGCTCCACCCAGCAGTGGCAAGCAATCTGTTTGAAGGACTTTTGTGTTATATTGATGCATTGTGCTCCATTCTTGCTCCCCGCAGCAGTTACTCAAACACTCGACTACTTCACTCGATTCGTTCATTTAGTCCGTTTTCATTTCGGCTGCTTTTGGTTGAACAGAGAAAAAAAATAAACTATAAAATTAATTTTAAATGTAAACAAAATATTTGCATTCATAAAAAACATCAATAAATTGGTAAATTATTCAGAAACTTTAAAAATAAATATAAATTGCTTGAAACTTTTATCTATAAAGCCAAAAATAATAGCTTTAAAACTCTTCAATGGCTTGAAAAAAAATATAATATATATTTAAAATTTCTTCATAAATTAATGGGTCTTTTAACCATATCACGTCAATCATTAATCTCTTTTTTTCGGTGTGTCTCTGCTTCTGAATCAGCTTCTGTTTTTGTTTGCCTTTCACGTCGAAGGAACGACTGAACGCTCCCACTTCAGCTTCTGCTGAATTTGTTTATCATTATTGGCATTAAAAGGATTCGAAATTGTTTATTGTCTAGCCAGGAGTCGTGAGCCCCTTGTCCTGCTTTCCCTCTCCCAAAGCTGGCATGACTTTGTCCTGTCTGCCAGTCATTTCAGTCACTTAGTCAGTCATCCCATCGAAGGCTGAATGTCCTGGCTACGTGCCTGCGAGTGCAGTTTATTTAGACTTTTGTTTCAAATGCCTCCGACATTGTCGCCAGTTTCAGAAACAGACTTTCCTTACCTTTCCCTCCTTGCCCCCCCCTCCCGGGGGACAGTGGCTCCGAGGTCATGCAAAATGTGTCCAATTAATTGATGGATGTTGAACGTGAACTTGAGTGAACTCGATTGAAATGAATGAACTTTGTGCGTAAGAGTATGTGAACTGAATAGCATGAATCATGTTGGAGATAGTTGAAACAGGATTTGTTTATAAGGGGAAAATTTTATAAGTAATATGAATACTTGAAGATTTATAATCATAAAGAAGCTTGATTATAAACCCTAAATAAATATTTAAACACAAAGCGACTTTCGTAAATATTTTCAAGTCATTAAAAAACCATGTAAAGGCACTTGTGTATTTTTATATTTATAAAATTTTATATTTTTGACTACCTTTGAACTCAATTTAATTTAATACCCCTTTTCCTTGCCTCTGCCCCACTGTTCTTATATCAGATCTTACCCACTCTTGTGCCCATTTCCGGTCTCTGGCAAATATTCTACTCCTTTTTTGTTTGCGAGTCAACATGCTATTTGTAATTAATTGTTTTTGCTTGATGGAGCTCGCCATGGACCCACCATTCCCCCCTCCTGCGCGCCACTCCACGGCACTCTGCTCCACTCCAACCTACCCCACTCAATCAATCGAGCCCTTTCGGTCTACTTCTCGGAACGGCTGCAGTGCAATGCACGATTTATTGAGAAATCAATTGTTTAACAACAGGCAATGGAAACCACAAGAGTTCTTTGCAAACAAACTTCTCGCCTCGAGCCGTCGCACATCCTCATCCACATCCACAGAGCCACTTCCCTTTTCGCTTGCTCTTCTTCTTCATGCCAACTTCCGTTTGTTGATGCTTCCGGGGGTTTCGTTGGACCAGCAGAGGGATGGTTCAACGATGGATCATTGTATGGGCATTTAATTAAATCGATGACAAAATTACGCCAATTAAAGGCGTCGCTCCTCAAATTGGTCTAGCCCGGCGGTACATAACGTATTCGCAGCGTTGTCTCTCCTCCGTCTTGTCAAATTGTAGGTAAAAGTTATCAAAAAAGTTTGCTCTTTCTGCTCGCACACCGCCGGTCGTCTGCTTTGGACTTTCTGACATTGAAACCCATCAATTCGTGTCAATTAATTTGCCTGAGACGACAATGCCACGCCCAGTCTCAGCGCCCTTTATTTATGGTGAAGGTAAAAGGTACAGGGTGGAAAATAAGAGACAAAATGGGAGTAATAATTTATAGATTTATGAATTTTAAATATATTTTTAAAAGGTATGCTTATGATTCCTTAAAATTAATTCTTTAATTCTATAAGTATTAAGATTCCTTATAAATTCCGCAAAATTATTATTTTCTTAATTTCTTTCCGTGTAAGCTGACATCTGGGATGCCAAAAATGTCCCTTCCTATGTATAGTTTGCTTCTGTAATATAATTAAAAACTTTTGCCAGGTGTTGCAAATTTCTCAACTGCTCTTCGGCAGAGAGTTGCGTCCCGACTTCCGGAGAAATGGCGAAAAAGACGAGAAGAGATCTCTCCGGGGGCCCTCTGGTCTGTGTTCTGTTTTGCTTGTTACCTTTTTTAGGGGGCCCTCTATCTTGGCCAACAGAAAGTTCATAAACTTTTGCGATGAAGGACTTTAAATTTGGGGTGAGTGGCGGTCGGTGGAGAAGAGAGATAGAGATGGACGCTAATGCTTTGGCTTTCTGCTTTGGAGAGTTGTGTCTCTAAAACAAATTTTCTGTGTACCTTGTGTGCCAGCATGTGTGCCTATCAGTGCCCAGGCTGCTTGGCCTTTGTTTACTCGCCTGCCAGAGAGAATTTCCAGAGATGATGATGGCGACGACGACGACGACGACGGCTACGACGTGGATGAGGAGTAACCTCCTCCTCCTGCCTGTGGAACAATGAGAGACTGCGCTCCACGCATTATGTTAGTTTGATATGTGTCTTTCGATTGTTTGCCCTGAACTCGACGATTGAAGTTTGCCATATACACACACATCTCGATATTGTCCATCGAGGCTGTTGACCACACATGCGGCTAGCCGATTGTTCGGGCCCCAAGTCCGTATATTAAATATTTAACCCTGTAAAGTAAATTTCGTTGCCACGGAGCTATTGTTTGGTCTTGATTTTTGTCCAATTTATAAGCCCTTGATGGGCTCAAAGTTTTATAGAAAACAAAATGTGGCTCACTGGCAGATTACTGCGAGATACAAAGTATAAAGTTTGAGAGCTTTGAGTTATTTTGTAGTTAACTTTCGAAATCCCTTAGAAACAGTTTCTGGCTTTTATATATTTATCTTATAGAATCCTGTGAAATTCCTGACTTAATCATATTTTTTCTAAATTTATTATGACTTTTTTTGCGATCTAAAAATGAAACCATATTAGATTTTAGCCTCATAGCCAACTTTTTGATTTTATGCCTCCTTAAAATTGTGTGCAACCGGGGTCCTGAAACTCATTTTGCAATTTAGGCTCCGAAAACTACTGCATTGCTGCTGCTGGTTGGTAGCTGGTTGCTGCTTTGCTGTGCGCTTTGTGCTTAGCCATGTGGCCAGTAAATTCATAAACTGTGATTCCTCCGACAGTTGCGAGTTTGCCGGCACGAAAATCTTTGCCACAAAAGCCCCCGAGTGTGTCAGCGGTAAAGCAGAGAAAACGTGGGGAAAAACATGGGGCAAGAAAGTGCAGAATGAACGGTGGCTGGTTGGGGATGGCTGGGGGGCTGGGGGGCTGGGGAAAATTTGAATTGACCGCCTTGTTGTTGTTACTTATCCTTAGCCGCTGCTGCTGCAACCATTTCACCGCCTCCTTTCACCCGCTCCTTTCATCATTTTGGGGTCGTTCGGGTTAGTTCAGAAAGTGCAGTAAAAACTTGCGGTGGCATAAAGACCTGAGACCTCCGCCTGGCACATAACTGCCCATACTCTCACTGCTCAGAGGATCACTAAAAGAAAGATTTGTGAGGTTTTAATTTTTTAGAATTAAGTCTTAAGTCTGTAGATTTGACAAGAAATTAATTTTAAACTGGAGAAATATTTTAGTAACAATTAATACATATTTTTCAACCCATTTCAATAGAATAAAAATACCCAATAAATCATATTTAATTATAAAATTAAATTTTCTAGCTTATTAAAATTAATTTAAAGTTTTTCTTTACCCTGAAACTATTTCCCTGAGTGTTCCCCCTCAACGCTGGCACAAAAGACAAAGTTTCAGCGCTGCAATGGTAAAGTTGCCATCCAAGATGTGGAGCTTGGGGAACGCATGTGCAGCCTGTTTTCTGCGGCTGCGGCTTGAATTTGAAATTTTCCAGTTTGTTTTTAGCTGCCGCCGCCGTCCTTGGGAAAAATGTTGAGGCAGAGGCATGGGGCAGGGGCAGAGTCAGAGGCAAAAAGCATAGATCACATTTGCTTCTTGTGCGGGTCGCGAGACTGCCAAAAGATGTAAACTTTTTGTCAATGCGGTTCCCAGCAATGTGGCACTAAAAGTGCCGTCCAAGGACAACAAGCGGCAGGAGCAAGCTATGGCAATAAAAACAACAACAACAAAACTAGGGAAAAAATACCATCATAAAATGTGTTGCAAGCTGAAACAATTGCTCTGGTTGTTGCTGTTGTTTGGCCAACATGTTGAGCCTAAATCGTTAAAGTTTTTCACAAATGCACTTGCGGCAGATCTGCGCCCAAAATCCTCAAACTACAGCGTGCACTTAAAGAAAAGTGGGGTATTTTTGTATAAATTAGGAAGAAATGTAATTATTTTCAATATTTTTTAAAGCTTATATGTTTTTTTGAAATATTTTCTATACTGAATTTATGATTCCGATCGATTTCTAGACATAAATACATCGATTGGGGCATCTTTAAAATGTTATATGTATTAAATTATATTTTTATTATAAGCAATAAAATTATACAACATTTAAAATATTTATTATAAGGAAAATATCCTTACTGTGCAGAACTCTGAGAAAATTTGTAGGCTCAGTGCAATTTTCCAACGCGAAATTACATGAAAGTTTTGCCTTGTATCCAAAAAAGCCGCTGCCGAAGCCTCCTTGTTGCTGCTGTGATGTGTTGCTGTTGCCATGTTGCTGCTGCTGCTCTGCTGTGCTATTGGGTGTTGCTGTTGTTGTTGCTGTTGCGTTTGCCGCTGCCACTTGGTTGGTGCTGGGTGTCGGCGTTGTGTACTTCAAAAAATTTTAATTTAAACTTGCGCCATTTTGAAGGCTTTAAGTGGTTGCCAGCTCGTTGACAGTTGCTCCTGACAGAGCCAGCGGACAGGCGGCAAAGGCTGTCAGTCCTGCGAGTCCCCCGTCTGTCGTCCTGTCCCACGGTCGTTGTGTCCTTTACCGCCGCAGCTTGTTATTAGTGCTCTCTCCTCCGCTGTAACCCTGTCTCCCTCGCTGTCCCTCTTCAGCCGCGATAGTTGTAGTTGTAGCCGCCGCTGTTGCGTTTTTATATTGCTAGAACGCGTACACAGGAACACAATTTTACGCCAGGACTTAGCGAGGGTCGCAGTTAAAGTTTTACTTAAAATTGAGAAGCTAAAATACATTTTCAGAAATTATTTACTACTAGTTTTAAGACATAAGTCCTAGTTGTTTGGAAGCAGATAATTTTATGAGGAATTAAGGATCTTAAATATTTTTTTTTCTTTGAAGTTGTTCAAAGACTTTTAAAGCCACAGTATAATTTTATTTTATATATGTACATTAAGATGTGTATTTTTGTTATGTGTTCTAAATAATTGCCTTAGCAAATATATACAATTTATACATTTTTAAGTCTTGATTGACAACTAGATTTTTGGTACTCTTAATTTCCTTTCAATTCAATTTGGAAAATCAATAAAAAATAATTTTCCCTTCCCAATTATAACTATTTAAAAGATCCTTAATTAGATTTCTATTTGAAATAGGTCAAACTTTTTCCTTTATTTATTTAAACTTTATTTTTGCACTTTGTCTAAGGGATGTAGAATATTTACCTAACAACCCCCTTAACAAGTAGCCTATTGCTGGGTTGGGTCAGAGTTGACTATGCAGTCATCATCGTCATCATCCAACCTCACCACTGAGGCCACTCATCACCACCCACCGCCGCCCGACCACCGCCCACAGTTCAGCCCCCTTTCCCCCTCCTTTCGCTGTTGCACATTTTTAGCCAGCCTGCAGCCATGTAAAAGCTTTGAATATTTATGCAACAGCAGCAACCAGACGAACGATCCAGGCGGAGGCGGGGTCCCGGCAACAGTTGCTCTTTACTTGTAGCTCTGACACATTTTCAAAAAAGTAGGGTCATCATCGGGCTGGCTGACATTTGCTTAAAACTTGCCATGTTCAAGAGCTGCGCGGCGCTGAAAGTGCCGGGCTAGGTTGGGGCTGGTCGGTTGATTCAAGAAAAGTTTGCTGTTTTTTTACGCCAACACGCGTAAGTGCCCCAATTTTTTTTTTTATGTGGCTGGCAGTGTGTCCTGTTTCAGCTCGATGCCGTGTCCCCCTTTTCTAGGTTGTGGTCCTTTGTCTGTGACTTTGTGCTAGATTTCAATACCCTGAAAATTAGAAGGAAAGAGTTGGTGTTTAACTAGGATTTTTGTAGCTAAGGTATGGTAATTTCTGTTTAATTATGTTTTTATTTGGGTAAAATTAATCACAAAATTCCTTAAAATTAAAAGATTTTGTTAGTAAAAGTTAAGCTTATCTGATGGGTATTGTCTTAGAAATTTTTATAACTTTTAAAAAAATTCCAGAAATTAAAATCTCTTCTAAATTCTCCCAAGAAGAGTATTTAAATTTTGCTAGAATTTTTCCTTGACATCCTTTGCTCTTTTTTGAGCTGCTGCACTGATATTGTTCGATTGTTCAGAGGCGGCGTCACCGTCGCCCCTTTATTTGCAGGTCCTTTTGCCGGTTCCGTCGGTTGCCCGCCCGGTGCGGTGATCTTTTTAATGAGTTGCGTTTTGTGGCCTGGCGAAAGTTCTTCTTGGCGCCTTTTGCCGTGAAATGAGGTCGCACAAATAATGCGAGCAAAAAAAAAGTGGAGAGGGAGAAATGGCATGAAAAAAGGCGAGAGAAAAGCTTTTGTGTTCCCTCAGAGTTTTCCATTGCCACATTTTACGCCAGGCTGTTGTGCTGTGTGGAAAATGCTTATTTGAAGAGAGAGAACGCGCTCATCGCGAATTCGAATTCTGGCGGATTGGCCTTGGTAACTTAAGTGGATTCGCTTGTTAGGCTCTTGCTGGATTTTCATTTTATTTTTTTTTTTTTTTTTTATGGGTTAAGTGCCAGTTACCAACTGGGTTAGTTAAGGATTTCCTAGATGGCCGAATATAATGGACTAAATTGGCATAAATTCCGCTAGCGCCAGATATTTACTAAATGCAAAGTGAAGATGATGAAAATTGGAAATAAATGAATGGATTTATTTTGATTGGTAAAAATGGGAACTTTATTAAGCTGTTTTTTTTTTTTAGAATTGAATTTTCTTCAAAATTTAAACCTATTTTGAATGTTTACATAATTTAAATATTGTTATTTCTTTGTTTAAATTTATGAAATTGGTTTAATTTTCTTTTCTATTTAACTTAAAACCTCAAAATCTTTTTTAAGCTTAAAACTCACCAGAACTACTTCTCTAAGGACCACAATTACTTTCAACTAACTGGACAATCATTTTAGATATACCCCAACACCCAAAAAACATATTGCTTCTGGGACTGTTCCAGTCAATCTTCTCTGTGGTTGCATAAAGCAAACAGCAATTTTCCCAGCTTTTCCGTATCTCTATAGTATTTACGAGACTTTTCGGTTGTGCAATCCAACAGCAAGAAAAATGCTCTCCAGCCATGACCCATGACCCCGAGCTTCGACCGTTGGTCCATGTCGCATAACTCCCCGTTTAATTATGAGTTGGTTTTTGAGTTCATTATGAAGCAGCAGCTAAAACCCTGGAAGAACCTCCCTCTCTCCCTGGTTGTCATCTTTTGTTTGGGGTTCGTTCGAGCTCATGAACATTTTTGCACGTGAATGCAACAAGAACGAATAAAGTGCACGCCGAAAGCTGCACAATTTACATTTCTTACATTTGCAGTTGGTGTCCGTGCCCCATGTCCCCCCCCCCCCACCCTGCCTCTTAGGTTTTCCTCACGCCCAATTCCCATTTCCCAGGCTGGGCTGTCAGCGCGGTTTTTACGCTGCTGTCACAATACACACACAAAAAGACAAACAGTTAAAAGGAACAAGAAGTCGTGAATGTGGAGAGATAACGAATTAAATATACCCTTATGGAGTTTGATGTTCAGTATTTTATATTTTAAGAAAGAATTTTTAAGAAGAAATATTTTAAAAGTATTTTCTTGTAGTTAGCCTTAGTTGTATTTACTCTATTTAACGTTTGCTTATTATACAATGGTTCAATTAAAGATTGGAGAGTCTTAACTATTTAAAGACATTTTTCAAAACCCTTAAACCCATCTCTAAATCAAAGCTCTTCAAAACAAACCTTGTAAATCCTCAAAAGAATTCCAAAAATACTCACGGAAATCCTAAGCGCCAAATATCTTTTTCAGGATGTGACAATTTCCTTGGAAAATCATAATTCTCTTTACAAGTGTACCAAACAAGACCCATTCCGGCTCCCTCGCTCTGGAAAAGTTACTCAACGATGTGACGTGACGTCAGAGGTGGAATGACGTACACTTGAGGGATTTGTGCGAAACAATGTTTTTAAACCAAATTAAAATACGCAACGAGCACTTTACCCGTCATTGCTTGCATTTGTTTGCCGTCTTCAGCTGTCCTTTCCCCGTGATTCCTCCTCCGAAAGCCAACTTTTCTGCGTGTGTCCTGCGCGACTTTTGAAGGACTCGCGCCTTATCCACGCCCGACTTCAGCCTGTCAGCGGTTCGCCAGAGCACACCGTGATGCCCTCTCTGGCCGAGCTTTAAGTTTTATTAATTTAATTAAACTACTTACAAAGTTGTATCCCCAGCCATCCACGCCTGTCCAGCCTGTGTTCCTCCCTCTCCCCTCGTGCGACAGGCGAACAAAAACGTGGAGATGTTCATGCAAATGTATATGTATATGTAGTTGCTGGTACAGTTACATGCAGAGGGAGAAAAAAAAAGAAATATATTACTCAAAAGAAATTATAAAGGTGCTTAAACTAGATTTTATGGCCAAGATATGGCTTTGATATCTATACGATATAGTTTGGTGTATTTAGAATTTAATTCTAATTTTTTGAATTATTTTGATAGATTTTTCTTCCAGTGTGGTAGCTGGCATCCTACAGCAGTAGCCTCTAAGCCCAGAGCTGAGAGCTGGGATGAGTTGAACTCGACTGAGCCTCGCCATGCGCTGTTTAGCACCTAACTCGCCTTGGCCGGAGAGCAACAGCACTTTGTTGTGGCTGCCTTTTGACAAAGAGTGGGTTAATTAAAGGGTTTTTAAGTTGTGAAATATAAAATTAAGAGATAGGTGCTCCAAAAAAGTGCTTAGTATTTTTAGTTTCCTCTTAAAAGATAAAGAAATAAATGTAATATGAATTATCAAATTAAAATCAAGAAAACATCACACTTTAAATTGATAGAATTTTTCTTAGTTAACTAAAAATAATATTCATCTAAAAATCTTCTTAAAATCTTAAATATTTTATTTCCTAAAGCTAAACTTAATTTAAAGGATATTTTTCCTTTACTTAGAAATGCTACAATCTCCCCACGCATTCATATTCCTTTGGCTTGTTGTCGACCTTCTTTTACTGCATTTACCTTACCTGCGTACATTTGATTATTTAGCATTTAGCTGCCCCCTCCCACGTGGCCCTCCCCCTCCACCCTTTGCTTCTGCATATATTTTCCATTTCTGTAAGAGTGAGCCAAACATGATTTCAGCTTTCAGTTCTCGCTTGCCAGTACTTACGCTCGAATAAATTTTAATAGACATTCGGAGTCATAGTTGGGCGACTCCTTCTTGTAACTCAACCCATTGCTGGTTCCTTGCTTGTACCCTGTAAAGGGGGAGTATGTACTTAGAATATAAATATATATATTATTTTTGTTTTATGTTTTCTAGGTTCTCTAATGTACACCAATATTAAAGAATAAATAATTAGTATGACTTGTATCTTATAGATTTTCTAACAAATTAAATATAAAGAAATTTAGATATCTATATCCTGGGTATATTAAGCTCCTATCCTATTAAATCCTTCCTCCTTGCTTTGTTTCTATGTGTGTGCGGTGGCTTGTGTGCTCAGACTTGGACCGTGTGTATTTGCATATAAATTATACGTAGCCGTTGACTTTGTGGCCTCCACCGGAATGCCTCAAGCAGCTGGCTGAGCCTGGGACTGGGACTGCGACCGAGAGACCAGAGAAACGGAGCGTCTGTCTGGCATTTCTGGCCCCTTGTGGGACGTCTGGTCCGTCTGGTTCGTCTGTCCTCTGGCATATGCTGTTTGTCCATTCCATATCCTTTGGCCATGTTATGTAAATTATTTCAATAGGCCGTAATATGTGCCGAAAAATTATTTAGCCAAAGCCAAAGAGTGAATGTGCAGAAAGAACAACACGCATTAATTATTTAGCAAACATAGAAAAAGCATAGCTACAGGGGGGGCTAAGGGAAAATTATTATAATAAATCTGAGAGTAGGAGTCATCGATGCCATGACCAGACGTCAACGGAAGCACTGGAGCGTTTTCCGAGCGGACAGAAATCACAGACGACCCGCCACGGGCGGTCCGAGCTGGACATTTTAATGATACAAGTTGGAGCAATATTATTTTACGGTGGATAACTGGCGGAGAAGATTAAACACTCTACAAAACGTGCTAGAAAAAGTGTAAAGCTCGAGGGTAAATAAGAGAAATTAAATTAAGTTTTATTTATTTTAACTCTCTTAGGTGATTTCTGGATTAAATAGCTTCAAGATGTATTTAATATAATTAATAAAATACAGGACTTCGTTTCCTTCTCGAATACTCAAATACTTTAAATAGTTAATGAACATGCCACAACTTGTCCTAGCCACAAACAAATTATAGTCCATAGATGTATATATACATATGTATATATATTCTTAATTATTCTCAGAAAACCATTAGTGGAAATGTTATTCCAATTAAGCTAACCGATGCCTAGAATATGGCTCTGGGACTTGTTTGTTAATTAACCAATGCGAAGGCAAGCAACCTTTACAATCGACGCTTAAGAATAGATTGCCGGAAGGATTTCTCTGGGATTTCCCGCCTTGACAACATTTCCCCGAAATTCATTTCAATTCCAAGTCTTAACCCACAAAATGGCCGAATGAAAACCAGAAGAAGAGCATCAGAAAGTGGACACTTCCGTTGACATTGAATTAAGAGGATTGAGAGGCGGTCTGGCCGGACAGAAAAAGGGGGGTTTTACACTAATAAACTAGCAGGAAAACATGCTTAAAGTGTTTTATGATTGCCCACCCATGCGAGAGGTCGAGATGTCGCGGCGTTGGCATTTTTAGTCCTTTGGATCCCAGCCCTTTTTCCCGCCTCTCTCTCTCTCTCTCTTCTGGCCGAGAATGTCCTGCTGCTAACCGCAAAAAGCAATCTACACGTGTTTTCAAAATTAATTGTTATGATGGCTTTTGTTGACGCCGTTTTTTTTTCCAACCGACCATTCACTAGTACACGTAAAAAAATGATCTAAGTTACTTTTTTATTTATTTTTAAAACTCATTAATAATTAATTTTTAAGTACAACCTGCAGGAAAGATTTGTGGAAACCCAATAAAAATCTGTCTCAAAGTAAGCCCTTTTTTACTAACAATTTTCCCTGTATATTTTCTCTCAGTGCCTGTGCCTTTGTTGCTGTGTTTGGAAGGGACACAGCCCGGCTACCGTTTGAATATTTGATGAGGGCGTTACGAAAGCACAAACACCGGCAATTTTATTTAGCTGTTGTTGTCGTGTGGTGGTGGTGTTGCTGCTGCTGCTGTTGCTTTTGCAGCTGTTTTTTTAACGCCTAAAATTATGCAGCATTAAACAAAAACCGCCGGCAAAAGATGGCGTGTGAAAGGGACACGGGGGGAGCAGGAGGGAAGCAGGGACCCTACGGTCGCAGGCACTGAACCCCGGCGACATTTGTGCTCGCCATTTTTCACCTTATTAAAAGCTGCGCTGACCGCAAAAACCGTGGCCAGCCTGTTTGACAATTGTAAACAATTTGCTGAATAGAGGACCGCGAATATGGGCGGGTGTGAACGGGGGCGTTGCACATGCACATTTTATAGCCAGCGAAAGAATTAGTTAGCCCCCGAAAACCGCAGGCGAGATTTAGGGTATATATAAATTTTTGGTAATTAAGTTTTACTTCATTTGGGACGCGGTTCAGTGTGGGGAAGATAGTGAAAATTTGGGGATAGCAAATATTTTGATAAAATGTTACAAGGGAATTTTTAAAAAATATATATGGGAGGGTTTTTTCTTAATTAATTCCGATGGTTTAGCAAGGAAAACTTAATAAAACATACAGCACTACACATTTCTTATTAATTAATTGATAAATTTCAAGTTTTTAATTGATTAAAAATATATACAAAAAATTGTTTTAACAACTAGTTACCAGAAACCGATTTATTAGAAACCCTTTCATCCGCTTCTCAAGTTGTCTGGAATGAATCTCAACAGGTTTCGAGTCCGATTTGCTAACCCATTTCAAGTGGAGTTTCCAACAATGTCCCTTGTAGTGCTAAACTACGGTTAGCAGCCTCGTTTTAATTTCGAATGGCGGTTCGGCTCGAAAACCGCATTTCATGGCCGGCGAGGGATGGTCCGTTGGATGTTGATTTTTGGCCGTTGCCTCAAAAAACCCCGCCCATGGGTTGACCGCCTACGGAACGCCGTCAAACGCTTGGCTGCTTCTCAACTTTGATTTTTTGGCGGCTGTGAAAATTTTTAAATTGGTAGCAATCCCCCCACTCTGCCCCCTTTGATTCCTCCTCTCTCTCTTATGCGGTCAATGCCGTTTAGACGTTCGGTCAGCCAACTCAGTTAGAATTTGCCCGAAGAGAGGGGTCTGCGGACATGCGGTTTGTTTGGTTTTTGTGGGATGGCAGCTGTTGATTTTTCGGGGCCAATGCGTTATAATTTTCTACAGTATATTTTTGCCTGTTCCCCTGCATGGTTCATGGTTCGCAGGACTTAAATTTAAAATGTGTGTGTGTCTACACATACCGGTGGTTGTCCCCAGCAATCAGGGGGAAAATACCAATAAATTAACAATAGCCCATGGCCCATGTAGCGGCGTCATCGTCCTCCTCCCTGGCCAGGGTCGCCTGCATTTATTGGCTCGTAAATTAGCATGCAAGTCAAATAATTTAATTCTTTTTTGCAATATTTGCATAAACAATTTTGCATAATATGCGCAATAGTCGAGAGAGCGGCAGCCGAAACAGGCAAAATGTTCATGAGGGTAAATGCAATATCGGCGAGGGTCAATTGATGAATATTTATAATTCGTTAAAGAAACAAAGATACTTTGTTGAATTTGTATAGAAAAATATAGACTTAAAATTGATGGATTTGTGGGTCAATTTATTAAATTTATATAATGTATAAATGTACCTAAAATGTTATATATTTTGTATAAAATTTCTATATTTTATTTGGCGCATCTTAATTTTTTTTCAAGTTATTCTACAATTTCTTTATTTATCCCCTAAAGCCACCTTTGTTAACTGATTAATCACACCTTACTGTTACTGTTTTACAGGTTCCCTGCATGTTTACCTTACCGTTTGCCCAGATGCATGACTAGACATTTTGCCGCCGCCGCCTCCTAAAGGACGATATCGGTTCAAAGAGTACCGGCAGATAGATAGTGCTATATGGCCTATGCATAAACAACGGCAACGGGGCAACAACAAAAGCCCCAACCACATGACTGGACGATTGACCAAGGGCTATGCGAAGTCCCTGGCCTCGAAGCCCCCTGCCTCTGGAGCCTGAATAAAGCTCCGGCCGTGTCTGGCTTTTGCATTTGGCATATTTTAATATGTAAATGTAATTTCTCCAATGAGCTGACTCCATGTCGAGGACCAGAGTCCGTACGCCGTATCAGTCCGCCTGCCTTTGCCACGTCTCACCAATGTCTGCGGCTAATCAAAGACAACAAGAAAGGAAACTAACTTCAGGAAGCTGAAATTTGGATACCCTTTGCCAAAGGATCGATCGATAAAATAGATTATACCAAAGCCAAAAATTCATCGAATTCACTTTGGAAAGCTTTTCTATGTTAGTTTTTAAATGCCTAATAAATCTGCATACAGAATTTGAAAATTTTTAAAATCAAAATTTATGACAATTTTTTGGTAAATTTAATGATGTAACCCCTTACATTTTTTATGAAAAATGGCCAAAAATTTGTTTTCCTCCATACATTTCTTGAAAGACTCGCCTTTTAATACCGATCAAGAATATATATGATTTATGGGGTCGGAAATGACTCCTTCACTGCTTTGCAAGCTTCTGACTAAAATTAGAATACCCTGTAAGAGCATAAAAAGACGCATCACAGATGCGAGGGAAAAGGCTGCTGATGACACAGTGGTCTGCCGCATATTACATTAAAAACTAAATAGCAATTCTAATTCATTTAAGCCGCAGAAAGCCAAATTTAGGAGCTGTAGAGAAAATTAAGTGCTCTAAAAGAGATAAATTTAAAAGTTAATTAAATTTAAGGAAATTGTAATAGGATGTAAAAAATTTTAAAGAAGATATACTCTTCTGGAAATACTTTTTTAAGTTCATAATAAAGCTACAAAAAAACGAACAAAAATATTTTTTTATATTACAATTTACAAAAATACATTTACCCAGCAACCTAAGGCTTTCCCAGAGACCACTGTAAGTATAATACGTATTTATTCCAGCATAAAGAAAACCCTGGAATGAGGGGCCTGGCATGTGCAACAATTAATATTGTGCCCTTTTGCCTCGGGGCCCGCTTGCCTCCGTGTCGGAAAATCGGAGAATCGTCAGAGTCATCAGCAGCGTCAACACATCGCGCAGCCACATTACGCATACGCCGCGTCGCGCGGTCGTCGTTTAATAAAAAATGCAAAGGCTAATGTCTGCACCGCAAATTGATGTGAGTCGAATGTGCGCATAAACGACGCTAGATGGCGCACTTTACGCGTGCAAATTGACGGATCCTGCCAAAGGACGAGAGAGAGAGAGAGAGTCAGGACTACAAAGCCCACAAAACACAAACAAAAACACACAAAGACACAGACGCACACGCTAGCGGATTAAATTTACAGCAATTTCACTTCAGTGTTGTGTTGACGGAAATAGACGCCTTGTTTTTTCAGCCACTCGAATAATCCCTTCTAAAGGAAAAATAAAGATATACTTGAATATAAATGTTTATATTTAAGATGCGTCGGGAGAATTTTACTTTTCAATATTATGTCTCTATTATTAAGAAAATGAGAAATCGAGCAGTTTATGAATTTGTGCTGAAAATGTTTAAATTAAAGCCTTGTTTTGGCAAATAACAACTCTTTTGCAACGACATTACATTTGATAAAGCCAAGGCTGGTGGCTGGCTGGTAGCTGGCTGGTGGCTGGTAGGTGGCTGGCAGGTAGCGTTGTTGGGTTCGTTTTTTTACGGTTTATAAATCTGCATACTTTATTTAATTTTAATATTTATCTATAATTT
>JAEIIJ010018347.1:0-72065 GCA_018904815.1 Drosophila ogumai | reverse complement strand
GGTATAACGACGTAAAATCGTCGGTCCCTTGAAAGTCGCTATAACCGAACTCTACTGTATTTATGTATCTATCCAAATAATTTCCCCATTTTAAACACTTGAAATTATTGATTATTTTTAATTATTTTTTTTAATCTTATTGCATTTATTGATTAATATTTAAAATTTTATTTTAACAAAATGTATTACATATTGTAGTCCCTGTCCGATCTCCTTTCTTTCCATCGAAACTCACCACAGCTATCGCCGTCCATTCCAGTATTTCCAGTGCGCAACCTGAAAGTATGCAATGCACGGCGATAGAGATCGGGACTTACCTGGTGAAGTGGTGGTTCTCTCTCTCTCTCTCATTTATGCTCTCGAGTGCTTTTAATTTCGAGCTCTCAATTTGGGAATTCCATAAGCAAATTCTGTTAACGCTCTCAATTTGGGAATTCCATAAGCAAAACCCTGTTAACTCTCATTTTAACAGAAAATTCTGTTAAACGCGCGCTCAATTTGGGAAGTCCATAAGCAAAGTCTGTTAACGAGCCAAATTCTGTAATCGAGAGCATTTCTATGTTAACTAACATTATGCTTTGATATTCGGAGTGACCAAGGAGAAAATATCAAAAAATATCAAACAAAAATATCGCGATTTCGATATTTGGGCAAAAATATCGATATAATTGAATTGGCCACACTGGTTACGATTTGCCCGCGAAAGCGTTAACAACGTTTCAACGGATCTGCAGCGACCAAGCAGAGAACAACAACACCGCCGCCGTCGTGTCAACAGTTACTTTCTGACGATAGACTTTTTCGAGTGTTCGTTTTCGTTCGCCGTTCGTCGTTCGGCTCTCCCCATCGCCTGTGGTTGTTGCTGCTGCAGCTCCTTCATTAAAAGATAAGTAAGGCTTAAACAACAACAATAAGCGCGAGTGTGAGTGACAACAGCGTTTGCATACGAAAAGCAAGAGTGTGGCAAAAGCATCAGCAACTGCAACAACATTTCCAAATTTAACAACGCAGCAGAAGCGCAAAAAAAATAACAGCAACAACAACAACGAGACATTTGAAAGGGAATTGGAATTGTTTCGGTTTCTATTCAATTTAGCGGTAAGTCGAGAAATTAGCAGCCTTGAGACAGTTTGAAATCCACTGAACTTGAGCAGAATTCGCGGCGAGAATATCAATTAAATCAATTAGTTCGAGGAACGTGCTAAACATAAATGTGCAAAATATATTGGACAATGTGTAATCCCCCAGCAAATATCATTGAATCATTTGCCATGATTTAACAAACTTAATAAAAATTCACTTGATTTGTTAGCCAGCCAAATTGAAAGCCATAAAAATTGCATTTTCAATAACTGAAAATTAAATAAACAATTTACACACGCAAAGCGCTTCGGGATTGGGGAAAAGAGTAAGCACTTCCAGTGGGAAGCGAGAGGCGAGAGAAGCTGCAATCAGCCTTAACCGATGCACTGAGCACAAATTACCAAAATGTATTATTTAAGGGGATAAAAACTTGTTATTATTTATTTAAATATTTAAATGTTCAATTAATTTTAAATCATTTCGCTTGGAAATAATAATCTTTTAAATACATATATTTAAATAATGTTAGTTTTTTGAACAAACATTATTTCCAAATTCATTCAATAATTTAATTTTTAACAAATATAGAGATTATATATTAGAACAGTTAAATATGATCACTATTTGATTAGAAACAGCTTAATAATGTATTGTTCTACAATTCACATAAAAAAGAATATACATATTAGTATCTATAGGAATTCCGTAAAGATATTATTTTTTATTTATGTACTGATGACGCCATGTTTTTTTTCGGTGCACCCAAGCTGAATCAATAGACTAAATAAACGAAATTAAAATACATTTATATTGCGTACCGCTAAAACGTGTTGCCCTGCTAACTGTTTTGGCCGCACTAGCGCAAAACACCGCCTTACATAATAATTGTTTTGATTTATTGCCTCCCCTCTGGCTCGCACCGCCACTTGCCCCCCTCCTTTCTCTCGATCGGCCGCATTGCATAAGTGCGAATGCGACATGCATGCGATATTGCTTCTCTTTTTCGCACTCGCTTATCTCTTGGCGGCCTCTCTTTTTGGCGCTATTCATAATTCGCTTTCAGTTCGACGGGTTTTTCAACCCTCCTCCTCTTTCTCCTCCGCCGCCACCACCACCGCCACCTACTTCTTCCAGGCACTCCCCAAAATCCACACCATACCAAGTGTCAACTCCGGTATTCCAGCTATGTTCCAAAGCAGGTTTCTTTGATGGTTTTTTCTTTGCCTTTTTCTATGTTTTTGTTTAGACTTTGCTTTTATTTTAGTCGGTCGTTGTTGTTGCTGCAGCTATTAATTCACCGGTTTACTTCACCTGATTTGCTGGTTGTGCATTTTTGTCGCGTGTATTACTGGTTTCTTGCTGTGTTTTCTGTGTGTTTTTCAGACTGTTTCTTTTTATCTTTTTGTGGGCTTACCTGTGTGGCACCTGCCACGGATTCAGATCCAATCTTCAGCGTTCTGCGCTTGTCACTGCTATGTGTATAGTGACTATACGCCATGCTAATTCGATTAATGATCGCGCCTTTGGAATTTAGCGATCGGGCTTTGCATTTAACACGGTTGCAGACCAAAGCTTTTTGACACATTTCGCGGATGGAAAGATCTGTGCAAGATCATCGGAAATGGCCGAAATACAACCAGTTTCTGGAAAAAGGGGACTGGCCCAGAATCTATGGAATTTCATCAGACAAGATGGGATTAAGATATGCCAATAAAGTCCATGGCCTCCTATCAATAAATATTTACAATTAAGGAGAGGTTCGCCTAGGATTTTTTGAAACCATTAATATAATTTATCACAAGTTTTCAGGAAAAAACTCTGTTAATCTGAGGTCCAAGATCAAAGGTGCTTACCAAGAAAGGATTGTCTTACCGTAACACCTTTTTTAGCAATTCCCAGAAGGCGTTCAATAGCGAAATTCAATGCAAAAAAGAGAGATCGCTATAGATACACCCCTAACCAATTCATTTAAAGACCAAATTTTAACCCATGTGTACCCAGAGATAAAGATATTTTGATTAATTATGCGATTAAGTGAAGAAGAATAAAGGCAATGTTCCAAAAGCCCAATATCCCAACTATAAATCATTTGCTATTTTTGCCAGCAAACAGCTGATCATGAAGGCCGAAAGTGATCGTGTCTGGTTTGAACGCATTTTCGTATCCGTAGCCTTGAATTCGAAATAAGTAAACAATGATAACCGACGAGCTTCTATAGAATTCGCGAAACTTCAGGCTACTTATCATATTTTAGGCGAAAATCAAGTCGTGACTCATAAGGTTCCCACATCCATTCATTTGCATTTTGACTGGCATGCGAAAACCTTAACAATTGCAGTGTCTATGCACAATAGATGCTACCTGAACGTGTAGTATATATTTCTACATGTATTTTTCAACATTTGCAAAGGTATTTCTTTATACCATTAACGTGTTTGTGTGCACACTTGGCCCCAGTATTGTTTGTACATGATTATTATTTTTACTTAAGCTGGCGATCATCGCTTTTTCTAAACGTTAATTTATAATATTCTCAAGGTCTTTCGCTTCACTGAGAAAACATTTGACGCAGTCGATTCGAGATTCGAGTATTATATAAAAACACAAAAGCTGAACTCTCCCGAAAGCCACGCAAGTTAATATATCAAAGAAGAGCTTAGAAATTTTACTTTTCGCTTTTGATAAACTTTCGAAAAAACGAGAAAAAATAAATAATGGTATAAATTATACAAAATATGTGCCTTATTAAATGGACGGGTCGGGCTAGCCAGACAAACGAAAACGAAAGCCCAATCCCGTCCGGAGTTTCGGGTCCGACTCTGGGATCTCTCACAGAAATGTTTGGCTCTCCTACTACTACTCCCTTTTTGTTGCTTTTTTTTTGTATCGGACAAAAGGCCCAAACAAGATTCAAGAGCCGAAGAAACGCCTAAAAACATCAGCAGCAGCAGCAACGAAACAAGTACAAAGCCAAAGATATTTCAAAAGGCCAGCACAAAGCGGCCACGGAGAGGAGACCAGACCCGGGCAAAGCCAAAAAACAGGTTCTAGAATCAATTTTTATTTTCTCAAGCTCAACCAAAAAAAAATAACTACAGAAACAGAATAAAACGAAATCCAAGACGCAACAGGAAAGAAGAATTTTGAGTTCAGAGGAACGAATATGAGATGCTCTTTGTGGATAAGCAAAAATATAGGTTGCCATGAAAATTATTTTTTATAATATGTTCATTATTTTTTCATTTTAAAGTTATATATGAATAAATGGGGGCATAAATGGGAATATTTATAAAACATTTAACAGAATTAGTATTGCATTTTTGGTTTCAGTTTTTACTTGTAGTGTTTGAAAGATCTTTTTAGATAAAAGTTGTTGAATACTTTCCTGACTTATCCCAATCAATAACCCTTTTGAAAGGGTATATCGAAAATATTCACCGACTGAACGCACGAAAAATATTTGAGGCAGCCGCAGCATCAAAATGAATTTGGTTAGGACCAGGTTTCTACAGATACAGAGATACACAGATACTGCTTCTAAGTGGCTCTCCCTCGGTCGCCCTGGCTTCCCCCAGTTCCCCTCACTTAGGGCGATCTTTAAACCTTTTTTTTTCCTCTTTCTTTCTTTATTATTATTTTGCGGGTTGCTAAAAAGTTTCTGTACTCGGCCCGCAGTGTCGTCAGCGTTGGTATCCGCCGTATCTGCGGCTCTGTGTGCACGAGTATCTTTGTGAGCCAAAAGGCATGAGTTTGTGTGTTGGTTACGCGGTGCCACATGCACACGTTCTGTCAGATACATTGCGCCTAGAATTTTTCAGCCAAGTTTTATGAGCTTTTTCGTGAGCGAAACAAGTCGGTTACTACATGGCTTACAGCCAAAAACAATTTGTGTGTTCGCCGATGTTGCTGTTGGTGTTGCATCTGCAGACTTGCTTTGGCAGCGTTTTAATTCCTCCTTATTGACACTTCCTCTTGCCGTGGCGAGTTCTATAATTTTACACGTAATTTCCCCAGCTGGCTCCGCAGCTTGTTGGTTAGCTTTTTCCTGTTGTTTTTGGCGACTCTGCAAATTGCTTATTAAAGTTTTGATTGATTGCTGAGCCCGCCCTGAGATCCGTTGTACGAAAACCAGAAACCTGAAACGCTGAGAAATGATATATGTAAAACCTCTTGGGGTTTCTCTTTTTCCTACCCTTGTCTTTTTGCTGGTAATGAAATGTACAAGGCGTAATTGCAAGATTCACTTTTTTTTACCAGTTTAGCTTTAATAATTACAGTTGGTTATTACATTTTTCAGGAGCAAAACAAGATATGAAAATTAAAAGAACATAGGATAAGTTAATAATATTAAAAATACCACTTTATAAGAACATTTATTGACATTAAAAAAGGCTCTTTCTCTTTTTTTATTTTACTATATGATCACCTGATCACCTTCTAAGTAAAAATTCTATGCCTAACAAATAAATTACTATTTATAGTCTCAGCTATAAAATGGATGCATCTCTTTAACTGCTTTTCCCAATTAGAAAGAAATAAAATAAACAAACCTTTTACTGGCTTTCCCGTGTGACCAGCAAAAGAAAATAAACCATAAAAATCATATTAAACATAGCAAAACGATAGATAAATATTTAATTTTAACAAATATTTAGAATGGGCGGGGCTTAATTAGCAAGACAAGGGCCCATAGTCAAGTGCCTTCTCTCACCTGTCCCTGAATGCACCTGTCTGAGAGTTGGAGACTTGAAGCTCAGTTTAAGCCTCAGTTTCTAAGCCAGGGGCCAGCCAGGTCACATTCAGAGTCAGAGTCACAGACAGATTTACATTCACATTACAGCATTCGTCGTTGTCATTGAATAATATAAAAAACCACAATAAGAATGTGAGGTTTAGGATGTCTCGAATATAGTATACCCGTACTTAAATTAATATTACTATTTCAGATAATACTTAAAGATTTGATTCTATCTTCTTGAATTATGATAAAATCAAAGAAATGTAAAACCTAAAAAATTGTCCTTAAAAGGCTTGAGTGAAACCAGTTGTTTCTAATCCCCTCGACCTGTTACAACCCTCCAGTTTCGCCTATAATACCCCTCCGTGTACTCATTAGCAATGGGTATGCAAAGAATAAATAATCATAACCAGTTTCGCAGAGTTTCCCAGCTGTACTCCAAGGTATTTGCTAACAATTCTCAGACGCCCGCGGCGACAACAACCCAAGACGCATCTTCTTCTAGCATCTGAAAACTCGCAGCTCGAGAGGAGAGAAGCTGCTAATGAATTTTTATGGAGATGTGTGCAAGTGATTCATGGGCTGCTGTGAAACTGTCACCACTTGTATCCGTCTTAGGTGCTAAGCGAACCTTAGAGCTAATCACTTTGGCGTCATCTCCCCAAAAAAAATAAAGCCTCACATAATTACCCATGCATATCAGCGAGAGCGGACAAGGGCCATGGGCCAGAAATTCCTTAATTAAAAAACAGCCTGCGATAAGATAGGCAGGCGAATCTATTAAACACGGCCACAATATTTGATAAAGTCAAACACAAGAATTAAAATGTGTCTCAGATCGTGAAGATAAGGGTAGACCGACCAGCGAAAATCAATTATACGTGTGCCTCCTTGAAGTCTGTTCGGAATCGCCATATATTTATTTTAAAAATCTCCCATCACGATTCGCAGATAGTGAAAGTTCTTCCTGCTCTCTTCGCTTTCAGTTTACTTTTTTATGTTTTCTTTATGTTTTATTGCTTGCATAAAAATCTCGGTTGAAGTTGAAGCACTCCAAAGTGAACCCGCAAATGTCGTCAGCCTTTGTTTAATTTATTACGTAGCCTCAAACTTTTAGTCACTTTTATTAACAAACAGTGGAATTATCATTGCGGCTTTACTTGGCAGTGAAATATTATTGCTATAAGCTGATATTTTTATTATTTTTAGCTGGCTTTTAAAATGCCCGATGATGCGAGGGGGGTTACATAATAATTATAAAGAGCCAAGTCAAGTTTTTCTACTCATTTAGCCATTTATGAGCGGGCTATTTGCGATTTTTAGGGTATTTAGGGAAGTTTGCCACAGATTCCCGTAAATCATATCGCATTAGTCCGAGGAGGTGGACATTAGGGTAACGCCCGTAGGAACTAATTTTTAAATAATTGCTATAGAATTTTTTATGGGAAAGGAAATCACTGAGGAATGAGTCGACCAACTCGGTAATATCTGATTTCCAATCCGTTCCCAGAAACTGATATCTTAAATGCCCCGCAGACACCCCACAAATTCCCCCAGGTATGACTCAGGTGTTTAGCACTCGCCTCATGAATTTCTCACCTAAGCAGCGATGAGACGTATTCTTATTAAAATTTTATTGCGATAAGACCAGAATAATCCCCCGCGCAAATTAATTTTATCTCGTTTATTCGACTGTGTTTTTCCTTTTATCGACGCCAGAGTTTGCCTATTTACAAAGACTATAATTAAATTCCATTTCGAGTGTGCGAAAAGGTAACAATAAACCGAATTTAATTAGAATTAACTTGCAAGTTTGCCGCCCAAACCGAGATTGTTCCCGTTGAGAAAATCTCATGATACTCTATATGTTTTTTTCGGGTATATTACGGATATGGCGGGGGGAGAGTCGGTGGAGAATCCCTAGGCGAATCGAAATCAACTACCTGTAAGTGCCTAACGGCTAATTTGCTTTAATGATGAGAAACCGCTTAGGTAAACAAACAGCAGGTAACAACAATGGAGGCTGTCTGCTGCTGCTGCTGCTGTTGTCCCCATGCGGGCTTTCTGAAGGGGCTGTCAAGAGGGGGGTGAGGGGGCTTTTGGCCAGCATTGTGAATGATAAAACCTGACAGGGCACACGAGAGTGTGTGTGTGCGTGTGTACTTCATGCTTGATTGCAAATTCAATTAAAGTTTGCGCAGTTCTCGAGGCTCGAGAAGCGGAGAAGCGGAGAGAATCGAGAGAAAACCCGAAGGGATAGAGGCAACTGGCGAACGGGAAATCGCTTGACAGGGCACAAAAAGCGATTTATGAATTTGCGAAAGAGTACCAATTATAGAGCTGGTCAAGTTATAGCCTAGTTCCTACAGAAAATAAAGATAAAAACACAACAAATGGTATTCATGTAAATTTTTAAAGTCTTAGATTTTATACAGATCTTAAGAAAAATAAAATAAAATATTTAATAATAAAATATAATCAACTTGAAGTCTTGTTTACTTATTAAACACTCACATACATATATGTACGTGTTTGAAATTTTAAAAAGCTAAACTAATATACAAGTTAAATTGTTTCTTTATAAAATAATAATTCTTGCATTATAATATACAAAGTTCTAGTCTAAGAAATTAATTTACTATTAAATTTATAATTTTTCAATGACATTTCAACACTTCATTGAACGTGAAACCCAATATAACCTTATAACCAAACATATAATTAAAATATCTGCCAAATAACCCGACCAATCGCTTTATAATTAGTCAAAATTGACCAAGACAAAAGAAACCCTTGATTAGTTTCCATTATTTTCTAGCACCATCTTCAATTACATTTAATGGCCATTTTTATAATAATTGGTATACCTTATTAACTACAAATACAGCATTATGCGAGCATTTAATTTCCGTCTATCAATTTAACGATTTCTTTGTTTGAGTTGCCTGTTTGTGACGTTTTTTCCAAATGCCAGTTCCGCTTCCTAATAGAAATCCAAATCGAGCGGTTGAGTGCCATAAACCCACATACATGCGAGTGAAAACAATTATTATTATTATTTTTATTATTATTATTTCAATCCCATCATCCCATGCAAACAGATCCCCCCTAAAGCACCCACTAATAATCTTATTGTTGGTTCTGAATTGAATTTTTTTGCGCCTCATTGTTTACCTTTGTATTGAATTAAAAATCGCTTACAATAGGGGAGGCTGGACAACAATTGGCGGTGGGTGGGAAAGTCAAGGTCATTATCCACGAGCTCATCTTGTTCCAATAAATTAAGCCCTCGCATTTGAGGAGGAAGCGGGCGTGATCGTCGAGCGCTAATTCCAACATTCATAAATCTTACAGCCTCTCCTCTGATGATGATTCAACTTTCAACGCAAAAAAGATCCAAAACAAAAACATAAATAAGTACGAAAATAAAAGGCAAACAAATTTTCAAGCCGAGGCGGAACACAAAAATGCCTTTGTAATTTGCAAAGCCTGACACCCTGCGATTGGAGTATTTTTGCTTTCTGTTTCTTTTTTAATTATTTAAAGTTCAGGGGCTTTGAAGTTGCTGCTGCATTCGTTGACTGAAAATTACGGGCAATTAATATCTGAGCGGAGATTTCAATTGAGAGGCCCCGATGACTACAAACGATGTGTGTCTCATGGCTAATTAGCAGGTTTACAAGTCGAATTCAGAGTTAAAGTCCTGAAGGTCATCAGGAATTTTTTAGGTGTTTGTTTTTAGAAATAACTTTAGATTATTCTATAATGGGACATATTAGATAATAAAGTTTCGTAGTATTTTGTAACTATAAAACAATGTCAAAATTTGTATTTTGCCTTACGAACGGTTTACTTTTGATTTTCCATTAATTTAAGAATAATTAGAAAGTGAATTAGCAATTTTCTTATAATTAAACCCACAAAGGTTAAGATTCACAGAAATTGTAAACATTTTAGAATGGGAAATACCTATTAAGTTACATAAAATCAAGTTCTACTGTAGCTTTCCTACTTTTTTAATTTATGTAACTTAAAACGCATTTCCCATCATAAAATTTACACATTTTTCTGTGACACATTATGGGTTATATTTAACTACAAATATTGTTGCCATATTAGGTTGCCAATTTTACAGGAAAATCACGTTCCCTACCAGCAAATTGTCTCCGTGCAGGTGTAGTTGTGGCGATAAGCAGGCGTACTAAATCAATTTTGACCCATGAGCACATGCATGTGGAATTTCTATTTGGGCATTCGCAGGTTTCCACGGCCCATCGTGGAGCAGCGACGAAAACGAAACCCAAACTCAAGCACGGCCATAAACGCCGCCGTTTGGCGAGCAATTACACTTATGGCAAGTACTTGCCATAGAAACAATCGCTTGGCCAATTGGAATAAATAGAGCCAAACGTAGAGCACGTATTACAGATTTTAAACTCTGGTGGACACTGGACTCTCCGTTAGACCAGGGTCTCTCAGGCATTTTGGGGTCAGGTGGTAATGTGGGTCAGTCCAACTCAGCGTATTGTCAATGTCGGCGCGGCTCTGTCATAAAGGAAGCCGGCGATAAGGTGGCCGAAAAGCTGAATGGGCGAGAAGTTTGCGTTATCATTCAGTAGTCGCCGATTGCCATAAAAAAATATAGTATGAATGTATATAACCACTGGACTTGCTGAGTGCCCGCCTCTGCTGAACTCCTCTCTCTCTCTCGCTGTTTGTATAAAACACAACTTAATGATGAACTTGGCACGATATTGTGACATTTCCATTCCAGACTCTTGTCTCGCTTTTCAAGGAACAAAACCTCATTATGGAATCTGGAATTTTATCACTAAATGTTTCGACGCCAAATGAGAAATGTTAGAGGCAAATTTGGGGACGCACCAAATGAGATCGTTGTTACCCTGTAAATACGAAAATAACAGAATATGCCTATATCTCGTTCTCTCTTTCAGGCTTTGCCTGCAATGTACAAGACTCGAACGGAATAAATAGTTTTTGTTTACCTGTAAATTAAATAGTAAAGTTCAGCTTATCTATTTCAGTATTTATTTATGGAAATGTATTTAGGCAGAAAACTAAAAATAGATATAAATTGTTATACCTTAAAAAGATGTGTATGTCTAGGGTATCGTCACACAAATATCGAAAAAGTAAACAGTACCAAACAAATTCATATCGCTGTCGCCAATTCAGTGAGCCAAGTCAGTTTGCGGTTAAGCTCTCTCAAAATCCCCCTGCCAAACTTGATGAATTAAAAATAATATTTATATTTGTTCTTTGCCTCCACAGAAGTCACGATGTCTACGCCCACGTCCCCCAAGACACCCACACCGCCCACTTTGCCGCCGGGCGTGACCAAGACCTGTCACATAGTCAAGAGGCCCGATTTCGATGGCTACGGCTTCAATTTGCACTCGGAGAAGGTGAAGCCAGGACAGTTTATCGGCAAGGTCGATGCCGATTCTCCGGCAGAGGCGGCTGGTCTGAAGGAGGGCGATCGCATCCTGGAGGTCAACGGAGTGTCCATTGGCAGCGAGACTCACAAGCAGGTGGTGGCCCGGATCAAGGCCATTGCCAACGAGGTGCGTTTGCTCCTCATCGATGTGGATGGCAAGGCCATCGAAGCGAAGTCTCCTCAAGCAGCTACAGCCGCTGCCGCCTGCAATGGCAATGGAAATGGGGCCAGCCAGAATGGTTATGAGGGCACCAAGCAGGAGATGCCAGGAGCCAGTGCCAACATAAGCAGCATTAGCATGGTGAGCACCAAGCGATCCTCCAATGCCAGCAGCATTCAGAGCGGCAGCACCATGAACGCCTCCGACTTGGATGTGGTCGACAGGGGACTCCCGTCGCCTCCGCCCGTGGTTAGTCCTCTGCCCGTGCAGCAGCACAACGGCAGCAAACCCTCCTCGCCGATCAACAACAATACGCTGATGAGCACACCGCCGCCGCCATCCGCCACAGTGGCCGGGCTAAACAACAATGGCAGCGTCTACAACACCAACGGGAATGGCACCAATGGCATGTCCACGCCCATAACGCCACCTCCAGCGGCGACGACCGGTGGCAATAGAGCGGGCAGCCTGAACCTGCCGCTGACAGCAGCCGAAATGCGTGCCAAGCTGGCATCCAAGAAGAAGTACGACCCGAAGAACGAGAGTGTGGACCTCAAGAAGAAGTTCGACATTATCCAGAAGCTCTGAGATGAGTGGAACACCATACTTGTTATAATGTCAGGATGAGGAGCTCTAGAGCTGGTTCTGTCAGGCACACACCACAAACACAAACACACACACACAATATACAATATATGTTTAGCTAGTAGTACGCAGAGTCACTTATTAACTAAGCAAGTTTTTAATTATTACCCCCTAAGAGTGGAGAGAACGAACTAAAGGGCGGTTGCAGCGGAAGATGGAGCGACCGGAGCGCTTCCCCTTGGAATATCTATCACAGACGACTTGAAACGTATTCTTTTGCAAATTCAAATTGGCAATGTTGTTGCGCGCTGCGGTTCATTGAACAACTTTCGTTGATTATGTATGTACTTCGTTTTGCTTGTATTTTTGTCAATCAAATAAAGCAAAATTATAAAAGAAACAAGTGTTTTTTAATGTGGCAGCTGGGCAAACAGCCAGCTGAGAGTTTAGGTATGCGTGGAACGAGTTTCTAAGCTGACACTTAACATTTAATTCAAAGTCCCCACTAGATTTCGTTAAATTTTACGTTTTTATTCAAAACAACATCTAAGTTACTTTACAGTATAAAAATATATGTCATATCTGGCGAGCTTAAGAACTAGATAACTTTAGGGGAGACCCGCCCACTAGACCCTAATTGGTTTTAACCTAAGAGTGCAGCTCCTGTCGCTTGAGGTTGCAGAGAGCAGCTGCCACAATTATCATTTCATCGAGATAGCCCAGCAGCGACCTTTTCTCAATGGCCGAATGACCGAGTATTCGGAACTCCCGGAAATTATCAATCATATCCCGCATTTGGGCCCGGCACGTCTGCTCTTGGACCCTCAGCGTGGGCAGTTGTATCGATGGAGCTCGTTTCGAGGTGAGGGCGCCGTCCAGCACGCATAGGGACTGCTGGTTCGCCAACTTTCCGCCCAATTGCTGGGCCTCAAACTTGCTGAGGGATCGCTTCGTTTGGTCCGCTGGCGGCTGATAGTCTAGCTCATCTCCCGATTCATCGTCTGGTTCAGTCTTTCGGACACGCGGCACTGCCTTGCCCGGCTCCGCGCACAACGTCAGGTACTTGGGTATTACATCGCGAAATTTGCTGGCTTCGAAAAGCTGAAGATCATCACATTTGCCGGGATAGGCGCTGGAAACATAGCTGATGACGCCTTAGGTGGGAAGGAAATTAGGACCATTAAGACCAGTTTAACTTTAAAATTGTATAGTTTCTATCCTTACCATTCGTATCGAAGCACAGTATGAACTTGTAACTGCTGGAACTGTCCCACCGTAGACTCTCGGCCACATCCGTTTCCACGCACTCGATCATAGAGCGCAGGTGCAGCAGATTCGCGCGGTATTCCAGCGGGGTGTGTTTGAGCCGTTCATTATGGTGTCGGGCATCTGGCCAGCGAATAAACGGAGCCAGGCAGCGGGCCAGCTTGATGAGCGTGCGTTTGAACAGCTCCTCTGCATCCCATTCGCTCAGCTCGAAGGACTGCGCCAGCAAGGCAAAGGATTCGTTTTGGCGCAGTTTCCTTAGGGTTATAAAGCAGTCAAGATGCGTGATATTCGCATTCCGGCAAATGAGGCGCTTCAGCAGCGGCAAGTGCTCCGCGGCAACGCCTAGGTGGAGCATGGTGGACTGTTCCATCAAGCCTAGGGTGAGACTTCGCATGCTCCGCTGCGGCAGCGGGAGATTCCGCTTAACAAATACAGCTTGACGCACTGCGGAGGTGACTCTGGAGTCCGCCGATACTGTTGGGGTGCTTTGAACCGATGTTGTCCGGCTGGTGCTCGGCGTAGAAGGTGGCGATGCAGTCGAAGAGGATTGTGTGGAGGCGACTAGCGGTGGCACAAGCGCTTGCCGTGTCGTAGCCTTGATAATTGTGTTGGGCGGCAATGAACTGATGGCCACGCCGAGACCTTGGGAGTCCCGCCTCGCCTGCCACTGCAGGGAGGAAGACCCACTGCCACTGGCTTGAATTACATACTTCGGGGTCTTTGGCGGGGTTGCTAGAAATATAGCATAAATGAGTTTCTTTACGTTTCTGATGCTTTTGTCCCACTGTACCTGCTGCAGTTGTTGCTGAAGCAGCTCCCGTTGCCCCGATCGAAGTCGCCGTTGCTGCTCGCTTCATGCTGGGCCTTATGACAGCCGGTATTTTATTGATAACGATGCCGCCCGAGGACACTCTTATAGTGGCATTTCGCGCCTCCAACTGGGGGTTTCCAGCGACGGGTTTCTGTGCAGATAAATGGAAATTTAATTCACAAAATCTCGACTAAGGCCCCTTGCACATTTTTCTAAACAGCTGTTTGCGCTGTGGGTCTTCTCTGTCCTGGTCTGGCAACGCCAAATGTCAACAAATCGGAAAAATTGTTTATTTGCTTGGGGGATTTTAGTTTACCCTGATTATTTGCTGGGGATCAATGGTTATTGGTTTTAAAACCACGCCCGGCTGTAAGTCCACTAAACCGCCGCCGGATTTGCGGTATTTGGTTATAGTCACCGACATTTTATCGGCTTTAATTCCGTCTTTTTCGCGAGAGGATACAGACAGCGGCTTGCAGCAACAACAAAATTAATACCGGTGCTGCCAGACCGCCAGCAGAGTTGGTGGAAAGTTGTTGTCAGCGTTACCAATTTAGCTATTTTTCCGCTTAGTGGCTCTGGCGGTTTTTTAAAACTCAAGGTGGAATAAGTTGTAAACTAGGGGCTAGTTATTGTTATTTTCCAAGCAAAATTAGCCTGAACTTCTACAAATATCGGATACAAATTACTTAAAACATAACATTTAATAACAGCTAACTCTTGGTATACATCTGACCCGCCGGCTACGCAGCCACTGTAAAGTAAAGGCGCCAACTTTCAAACGGTTAGCCCGCGCCAAAGCTTACACCATCTAAGTGCAATTAGTGGGGTACTTGATGGGTAATTGCAGTAACTGATGTTGCGAAATGCAATTTGGCTATGCGCTACGTTTACGTTTTGCGTTTACTGCCTCGCCAAAAGGAGGCCATTGCGCACTTGAAGTGGCGTTTTGTTTTTGAACTGTAACAAATAGATCCACGAAAATGTACACACAAAAAAATTAAGGCGATTGGAATTGTCTTCGATCTTTAAAGAAGATAAACTCTTGGAAAATGCTAATTTAAGCCAGCTTTTTGTGGTATATTGTGAATCCCAGCCAAAATGGATGGCTACACATGGGAAAATAACGTTTGCTACTGAATTAAGCAAACGTTATTTTCCCATGTGTAGCCATCAATTTTTGGTTGGCAATATCCATGCATCAGTATTTGTTCCCCCTCTCCCTTCTATTATGTTTGCGATTATGACGGCCCCGCCATAATTGCGAAAATGTTGCCAAGTTTTGAGCGACGGCGAGTGCTTCCTGCAATTAATTTGGCAGGCCGATGACGCAATCGTCAATCCGATCGGATCGCTCCTTGCATAATGAACTGGCCAGAAGAATACCCACTGAGAGCGGACAGTAGTAAGTGGCAACTGGTTTTCTTTCATTTTCATCTCCATTTTCCGCCATGAGTGTTGCGTGTTACGTGGTTTCTTGGCCATGGCTCGCTGCTCAATTTTCACTTTCACTTCCGTCCGCGCCCGCGCACACTCTGCCCCCAAAAACCCATTAATTTTCGCGCTGTGCTTGTCGGTGTTTCTTTAGCTTATAATTTAAATAGAAATCGTAGGGTCTAACACAATGATAAAAGTACTAACACATTTGGCTTAAAACTGATGCGGAAGCCAATAAGTTTTTGGGGGGTTTTGGCTTCCGCAAGATCTCGACGGGAGTAGCGAGTTAGTTTGTCCTCTCACTGCTACTCCCTGGTGGTACTCCCTCTTCTGCTCTGGCTCTGGAGAAGCGGCTTCTCCTCCTCTTCCTTCTTCCTCTTCTCCCATTTCTCCTCCTAAACATCCTTCTTCTTCTCCTCCCGCTCGTGTCACCCGTTCAACGTCCAGCTCAACGTTGCTGCGCGGATGTATCTGAGAGATACAGATGGACTCGCTCGCTGCTTGTCGTGCGCTCTTCTTCCTCCCTGTTCGTTCTTCGTCATCTCTTGTTACTCCTCCTCTTGCTTCTTCATCTTCTTGTGCTCGCGTTCTGTGCTTCTGGCTTCGGTTAATCCCGGGGAGATCCTTAGTAGTGTCCGTGGCCATGGCCGTGGCTTTGGTACTCCTCGTGGTGATCATCCTCGTGCTCGTGGTGGTGCTTAAAGATCGGCACCTCCACGTGGTACTTGTGTGGCACGGGAATCTCCTTGTGGATGGGAACCTTAACCTCCGAATAGACGGGAATTGGCTTCTCGATGGGCACCCTAACCTCATACGGCACGGGCTTCTCGACGGTATAAGGAACCTTCTTTTCCACGGTATAAGGCTGTGGCACGGGCACCTTTACATGGACAGGATAAGGTTTCTCAACCTGGGATAGAAATGGAAAGATGGGTTAATAAAATGATTTTAAAGGAGTTTTTATTAAAAGTTTCTTCTTAAAGGATATTGGAAACCTATTTGACTGATCTTTACTCACCTCAACCTTGTAAGGCTTGTCGACTGGCACTTTCACCTCATACGGCACCTTCTTCTCCACGACCACGGTGTATGGCTTCTCAACCTCCACATCGTATGGTTTTGGCACCTCCACGTCATAAGGCTTCTCCACTTCGTATTTCACCTCATATGGGACCTTCTTTATCACCTCGTATGGCTTGGGAACTGGGACCTCAACCTTAACCTCATGCGGGACCTTTTTGATCACTTCATAAGGCTGGGGAACTGGAACCTTGACCTCATAAGGGATTTTCTTGATGACCTCATACGGCTGGGGTACGTGGACCTTAACTTCGTACGGCTTGTCGACTGGCACCTTCACCTCATAGGGGATCTTCTTGATCACCTCGTAAGGCTTGGGGACATGGACGGGCACCTTAACGTACTCCTTGACATGGACGGGGACTTTCTTCTCCACGATGTAAGGCTGGGGCACATCCACTTTCACCTCATAAGGGATCTGTGTATGGGAATTAGTGAGTATCATGATGGATAAGGAAGTTCTTTTTGACCAATTTTGATCCCATTGAAAAGGCTCGAAAACATGTACAAAATACTTAAAAAGGACTCTTAACTCACCTTCTTTTCGACGGTGTATGGAACATGCTTGGTGACCGTGTACGGAACCGGTACCTTCTTCTCAATGGTCACCGTCTTGATATGCTCGTGGTGGTGCTCATGATGAGGCTGGTAGTGATGATAGTCGCCCAAATGGAGGCCCCTCTTCTCTACGGTCTTGCCATCACCCTCGGCCTTATTCTCCTCGACTGCTCCTCCAAAGTGGGCCAATGCCACGCACACGGCGAGACAAGGAAGTACGAACTGCAATGGAGGATACGGGCACGGTTCACTCTATATCTCAGATCTCTGATCATCACACATTGGACACTTCAACTTCAGCCACAACTATGTATATTTTAGATCCTCGAGAAGGGGCTCGGCTTTGTGGTTTTACCATTCGCATTGTTGAGCTGCTGATTCGACGTCTCACGGGGGAACAATTACTCCACGGTTCGCTGTGCTGCACGGGTAACGAGATCCAAGCTGGGACTGAATCGCTGAGCCGCTGCACTCGGCTTATATACACCGAAAAATTGGACTGTCTTGTCTTTCTATATCTCGCAACGGCGCAAGTCGACGGACAGACGGTGTGGCGCATTCGCAACTCTTTTGGTTGCCGTTTGTTGCCTTTGCCGTTGCCGCTGCCGTTGTTGTTGTTGTGGATTTTGGCTTAGTAATGAAAAGTCAGTCGGGGGAACGAACGTTGGTGTTATATGAAAACTCGTTTCGGTTTCGGTTTCAGCCAACATCAACAGGGGGATGGCTGCAGGAGCTTGGGATTAACCGGGTCGATATCCTACAGACAATAGCTAGGAAGTGGATGGAAATCTGTGGTGGTACACAGACCCACATTAAAGTCAGCGGTCGCTTTGAGCGACCGAATTGCAGGCCAAAGCTTCCGTTTTCATTGGACCCACACCTGGTCTAGACATATGATATATGTATACGATCCGAGACTGGAGACCGAGATTCAAGATTCGAGAGGCTGGGGCTGGGCCTGGGATTATGCAAATCCCTGAGGCTATTGACTTCGGCTTGAATGCGTTGCAAAGCCAACAGGCCGAAACCCCAAAAATGGCCAAAATCCGATACCCGCCGAGTGTGGTAAGTGGCAAGAGACAATAAGAAGGTTAAGCTCTAAGCACAATGCGTTTTGGTTATTTGATATATTTTACATATTTGATATCGGCTTATAGACCTTTATGGGGTCATCCATATCATCTCGATGTGGTGAGTGGGCCATAAAAGAAGTGCACGTAAAAAAATATATGAGCTGTTTATTTGGTTTTAAATACATTTAAACAGAGTGAAACATGAGGCAAAATTGCAAACTTTATACTTTTAGAGATTAATTGAAAAATTCAAATTTTAGCAAATTTTTTAACGTCATTTTTAATGGATTTGAAATCGACAGCAAAAAAGATCATTCAAATAAAATGTAAAAAAAATATATTTTTAAGGAACGTTTTTGATTTAAAAAAATGTTTATATTTAAAAATATTTAGCTTTTTTAGAAATATACACAAGAACAATAAATATTTTCAAGTATTTTTACTGGGTTTACTTGTTTTTTAGACAATAAATCTGCATACAAAAACACTGTATAAAATAAATTAGAGTTCACAAGACATTCTAGTTTTTATTTAATTGACACCTTTTTGTGACATATTTCTTTCAGTGCATTATTAGCTGGCTATTTTGGCATCTGTGTAGTCGCATTGGGTCAAACTATAAATAATGTTTCTTTTTTCATGGGAATAAGGTAGGAGTAGCTGCCAGAGGGACCACAAACCCCTGAGACATGGCTGCTGCTGCAACTGGCAATGCGATCCGTCCATTTTAATCCGATCGTGATTGCTACCCCGGGAGCAGTTGCAGTGCCTGTGGGAACCCACGGCATGACTTGGTGGCCACCGTCGCCGTTTTGGGGTGCACAGTATGTACATGTGGGCTGGAGTCGCTAGTGCGCATTATGTGATCTATGACTGACTGGCTGCCTGCCTGGTTGCCTGGAATTTTGTGCAATCACTGGCAGTCATTAAATTGAAAACATACTTAGCCGCGGAGTTGGCTATTTTAAAATCCATCGTGTGGCAATAGCAACAATTCGACTAAACACACACCAGCGACTAAAACAAAGCCAGGTAAAAATTTTTTTATTTTCGCAAAAGCGCAAAAAGACTAAAAAAAAAACCGAAAACGACAGAGACGCGGAAGACAGGCCATAGCATTTACATGCCCATTCTATTTCATAATCAAATTTAGGCTCCGATTTTTTTTCTTCGCCGCTAATTGCCCATTGTCCAGCTCGTGCCCCTGTCCATTTTCCTTCCCGCTGCTTTTGAGCGCCTGGAAGTTCGTTACTGCAATTCTTCGCAGCGATTAACGGCTCTTTCTGGCTGATTAACGGGTTCGCTAGTGCGCTCTCGCTTGGACTCGTCCAGCGCCGTCGCAGCCACTGCATTTGGTCAACGACCTTCACTTGTTTTTTAAAGCGGCGTCTTACCTTCTCTCTTCCTCTATACTCTTCTCTCCCGCCCAAATCTTCAGAGTTCGGCACAACCTTGACCTAATCACCGTTTCTCTTGTTATCTCGCTTGTAACTCAGGGGATTTACAGCCAAAGCTCGAGAGTGAGAGAGAAAGAGACTGGGCTGTGCGTGCGGGGTGTGATTAGACTTTAAGTGGCCATAATTGAACGGTCTCGAAAGTCAGCAATGAATGTGAAAGTAAATATCTTAATTCGTTTCTTATGCAACCTGCTTCCTTTAACCCAGTTTTAAGTGGTAAATATGGGGCTGATTTAAGTAATTATTGTGTCCTGATAAATGAGATCTCTAAAAGACACCTGTTAGGCAATTAATTTGCCATTATTCCATTGAAAACTTGAATAAACAAACAAGATTTTGAATGCAGATAACAAATCGTTATAAATGATATACTGGCCTATATAAACATATAAATCGCTGTAAATTGGGTGAATAAAACCGGGTCCTTGAAGTAGCCAAGGCTTAAACTGGTTAATGACTTGCATAACCATTTATAGGCTTAATGCCAATCATGTCAAATTGGACTTTAAAACGGGAAATGCGTTATAAAAAAAGGCCAAACAAATTGCATTGCAGCTTGTACATGCTCATTTGCTGTGCATATGTGTAAGTTTTTAAGAGTTATTTTTAAGCTTCCATGGGATTTAAAGCTTGAGAGGGAAAATTAAACAAATTAAAGGAAACATTTACAGTCTTTCCTCTGCTAAGTTTAACTTATAACTGCTTTTTTGATGTAGCAAATATTTAAACAAATGTTAAATCAACTACTGCTTTCATAAAAGTAATTAAAATATATCCTTAGCCATAGTTTCTTTCTTGCAGGAAATTCGCTTGACAGAAAGTGTATTAACTTTGTAATGTTGTTTTCGTAACGTAACAGAATCATTTATTTCATATTAATTTTAAATACTTTCAAAACGAAATTGATAACGATAAATTTATCGCTTTCGGATTATCGATACCTTAAACATCCTTCATCGCTCAGTATGACCGTTAACTCTTTCAGTATTTTAAGAAATCCAGTATATCCCGCTTCAAAGTCTCCGGTCACACTCCGTGGAGAACCCGTGCAAAAGAATCGGGCGTTTTAAAAATTAATTTGTAGCAAATTAGGGCCCGCTATGCGCTCAGATCACCTGTGAAAAGCTCAGCTGGCTTAAGTCGTCGCGGGTGAACAGGTGCAGGGCAGCGCGGACTTCCGCCGATAAGGATTGCGGTCAGCGTTTCCGCCAGAGAAAAATCGATTGAGTGATAACAGGCAGGGCTTGCGCTTACGCGTTTTTTTTAAGGCAGAAGCTCTGGTGGAATTGAGTCCGCGACATGAATTTGGACTTTGCGAAGGTGTGCGGCAAGCACATAGGCGTCTACGAGGCCTACTACAAACAGGTGAGCGCGTCGCGGACGCGGCCTTGGGTAGCCCAGGAATGCCAGCGAAGCTCCGGAATCCGCCTCCGTCAACCACCAACACCCACCCCCTATTGATTTTTGCAGATTGACCCCAAAGGCACCGGGGCAATTGAGGCCATGACGGCGGCCAAGTTTCTCAAGAAGTCGGGCCTCAGCGACGTGGTCCTGAGCAGGATCTGGGACCTGTCCGATCCCAATGGCAAGGGCTTCCTGGACAAGCCGGGCTTCTTCGTGGCCCTTAAGCTGGTGTCGCTGTCGCAGGCGGGCCAAGTGGCCAATATGAACAACATTTATGTGGAAACTGCCAATCCGCCGAAGGTGGTGAGTAATCAGCGATCACCGCCTGCCCAAAATGGGTAACTAATCTGTTTTGTGTCACCTGACTTGCCGTCGCCAGGGTGAAATACCAAAAACGATGCCGTCGCGCATCCAGACGGTTCCGGTGTCTAGCGGCGGAGTGGCGAACGGCGACTGGTCCATCGGTGTGATCGATCGGCTCAAGTACGAGCAGCTCTTTGAGTCTCTGAACCCGCACAACGGCATGCTGCCGGGCAACAAGGTGAAGGGCGTGCTGATGGACTCCAAGCTGCCGATGAACATCCTGGGCACCATTTGGGATTTGGCCGATCAGGACAAGGACGGCAACCTCGACAAGCACGAGTTCATTGTGGCCATGCATCTCGTCTACCAGACACTGCAAAAGCGCACCGTTCCCAGCGTGCTGCCGCCCGAGTTAAGGAAGCCTGGTGGCTCGGGACCTCCTCCGCCCAAGCCCGCCATGCCCCCACCACCGGCGGGGGCGGCCATGCCGCGTGCTCCCAGCGGCGAGGGATTTGGTGATGGTGGCTTCGTTGCCAATTTCCCCAAGGATATTGCACCGCCGGCGGCCATTCCACCGCTGCCAGTGGCTGTGCCGCCCATGACGCGCATTCCCCCTGTGGGCGCTGTTAGCTCCCAGCCGCTGATCCAAACGGATCCGCTGATACCCATCGGAGCTCCGCCCTCCGTAACGGCCAACGCCGACTGGGTGGTCACACCGGCTGAACTGAAGCGCTTTGAGGACATTTTCCGGCAATCGGACCTCGACAAGGACGGTCTAGTCTCCGGGCTCGAGGTGAAGGACATTTTCATCAAGTCGGGTATACCACAGCGAAGCCTGGCGGATATCTGGTGAGGATTATGCCAAGATGAGAGTGAAGCCATTATTAACCATATCATTTTAGGGCTCTGTGCGACACCAATCAGTCGGGCAAGTTGACTGTTGAGCAGTTTGCCCTGGCCATGTGGTTCGTGGAGCGCAAGCAGCGCGGCGTTGATCCGCCGCATGTGCTCAACGCCAACATGGTGCCGCCCTCGATGCGCGCCATTGTGTCCGGTGTGGACCTGCAGCCGCAGGAGGTGAAGCCCACGTACTCGAATCCGGAGCTGGAGATGATATCCAAGGAGATCGAGGAGCTGGCACGCGAACGGCGAGTCCTTGAGACGGAGATTGCCCAAAAAGAGGCGGATGTGCGCATCAAGAACGGCGAAGTGCGCAGTCTGCAGGTGGGTTGACAACCTCTTTTTTTTTATAAGAAAAAGGTGTTAACCTAATGACACATTTCCTTATCCGAAACAGAGCGAACTGGACACTCTGACGGCCACGCTGAAGCAGCTGGAGAACCAGCGAGGAGAGGCCCAGAAGCGACTGGACGACCTTCAGGCTCAAGTAGTTATTTTGCATGAGAATCTGCGGGAATCTTTGCTTGCCTTGCCCTTGGGTTTTACCTTTTATTTATTTTACTTTACATTTTACAACTTTACAACTTTGGTTTCCTTTCTTTATCATGTTCCCCCACCAACAAAACACTCTGTTAACAATTGGCTAAACCCATACTAAACTGGTGAATGCACTTACACTTACAATTACGAACCCATAAGGTTAGCCACAATACGGCCGTGCTGGCCAACGTAAGTCTTGACATATCGCGCACCAACGATCAGGTTTGTTTCAGTTTCTCATGATTTCTGTATATATTTTGCCTTTTGCTCTGTTCGTTCTCGTTCATGTTGTATATTTTTGTGTTGGCTTAAGTGTTGTGCGATGCTTTGGCTCTTCTAAGCTGCCTGCTTATTCCGGAATGCCCTCTCTTGCAGGTGACCAAGATACGCGACCAATGCCAGATGCAGGAGGAGACCATCAACGAGCAGGAGGGCGAGCTGAATGCCAAGCGCTCAGAGCTGCAGAAGCTCAAGGATGAGGAGACGTCGCTGCAGAAGGAGTACGACGACAACAACCGGGAGCTGTCCAAGTTGACCAAGCACTTGCAGAACACCCAGCTGCAGATAAGCTCGGTAAGATGCGCAGGTCACTCTCTTTTAGACACCTCTCTCTATCCATAACTATCCGCCCTCAAGGTTCGCTCGATGGTCACCCAGCTGATGGAGACCCAGCGCCAGATGACCGACGCCTTGCTCATCTGCCGGGCTGCCATGGAGAACCAGAACGCGGAGCTAGTGTCCGAGTACCAGCTGAAGATCGAGCCGGACTTTGACGAGGCCCGCAAGACGATGAACAAGGAGGTGGTTATGCCCACGGACGATCCCTTCGAGGAGAACAACAGCGGTGCGGCCAATCAGGCCACCAATGGCTTTGCCAGCGATCCCTTCTCTGGCCAGCAGCAGGCCAGCAAGCCGGCCATCTCCACCGGCTTCGATGACAGCTTCAACATGAGCTCGGGCTTCGACAGTGGCTTCGATGCCTTCAATCAGAGCGGTGCCGGCACAGGATTTGGACAGACGCAGCGGGATCCCTTCGGTTCGGATGCCTTTGCCGCCAACAAGAGCAACGCCATCACCCCAGAGGTGGGTCAAGAACCAGGTCTTAATCAGAGATTATTAGTTAATCAGATTCCATGTACACAGCCCGGTAAGGATGACTTCGGCAGCGATCCGTTTGCGGCACTGCATGCGCCCACTGGCCAGGGTCAGGTGCTCAGCCCCAACACGCAAAAATCGGGTCCCCCGCCCAGACCGGAGTCCCCTAGTCCAGCATTGCCGCCAAAGAAGTCCAAGGTGCCGCCCCCGCGACCAGCGCCACCAAGAGCATCCCAGGTAATCGAAAGAGGGAACACCAAAAAGGGGACAGTAAACTAACCGAATCTCTGTTGCAGCCCACAAGCGGATTTGGCGGCAGCAGCGGAGGATTCGCTGACTTTGAGGACTTTGACAATAAGGTGGGTACTTCACAATTCAGTGTCCGCTGGGATCGGTGGTAATGCATGCGCACCGGCACCCGGCACCCCCGAAAGTGTGTTGTATAATCCCTGGTTTTACGTTTACGTTTATCACTAACATTTCCTAAGTTCTTTTCGTAGAAATAAACCACTTTTCAAAGCACCCTCTGTCAAGAGCGTAGATCTTGAGTACTTTTTGATTTCGATTTGTATGCCCTTTGGTTTTTACCCGTCGTAGTGGCTAGTGAGGCACCAGTGATCACAAATCACCAACCACCACAACTCACCCAGCTTTCATATTCGTAGCTTATGGTAGCCCTTGCTTTTGGTGGCTGAAACTAACCGTCTCTCTCTCTCTGGTCTCTCATCTCTGCAATTCTCTATTTTCAGTGAACATCTTAAGATAACCCCATTCTATATACGATATAAATATATATACCAAGTACTAACACACATACTCAGTTAATGAATGGCCTCCTCCTCTAGCGGCATAACGAAACAAATCAATTTGAGCGTACAAAGCTACTCGCGCAGCATCACATTGTATATCAGTCGCGGTGCATGGTGTATATGTACTTACTAGAGGATAGAGGACTAGCAGCAGCATTATCTATCGTTCATGCCTAATTAGCTAAATGTACTAAATCAATTCAATCGAAACACTCAGCCAACTCGAGAAAAGAAATCAATTTCAAGCGTTACGTATCGTGTTAAATAAATGTAGTCACAAATCGGAAAGGAAACCCCAGACCCAGACCCGAGTCCAATTCTAGTTCGATTCCAGACCTTTGTATTAACTTACTATTATTACTAGTTTGTTTCGTGGGGGCGTGAACTCTGCCAGGAATTTAATGCAAGTTGTTTGTTGTTTCTGCATATGCGAATACTAAAGTTTAAAGCAATTATACAGCCATACTATATATATGAATATATTACCTGCATTTTACACCGCTGGAGTTCGGACTGCCTTGCTGCCTGTCCACTACTATTTACCAAACAAACAAAGCCCATTAGCCGCCTGCTATGTAGCGTCATTAAGGCATTGCCCCAGTTAGGCCACGCAACTCCAACTATATCGAAGTACTTGTATGCATTAATATACGATTGCCAGACCTTGATTACTACCACACCGAAACTAACAAGCTTCCCGTGCATTGATTTTACCGAGAATAACATATTCCGAGCATATAACATTAAACACATACATATATTATAGAGAGAACAAAGTTTTAGAGGGAAGCCTAACCGAAACACACAAAATGAATGTAACAGAAAAACAACGTTTTGCATTATTAATAAAGAATATCTATGTTCGACATCATTCAACGTACCACCTGCGACTTGTCTGGTTATTGGTCTGGACACATCCCACATCCCTCATCCCTAGGTGGCTGCTTGAACGCTTTAGTTGACCTCGGTTTTGATTTCGGTTCCTCTTACCCCCCTTTTGGTTGTGTAATCTCTGATTCCCGTGCTTAATTTGATTCCGTTTTAATTTAATTTTGTTTCATTTCATTTCTATTCCCCAACAACGACACGACATGACGCACCCACCCACACACAGCTTCACAACATTCCAAGCACCACCACCACCACGCCCCTGCCCGCGTTATCACCAGCGCCCCCGGTTCCCAACGCGATTCCATTCTCCTCTGGAGCGTCGCTGCTCGACAGCTTCTCGCTGTTTGACGATCCCGTCCAGAGGCGCAGCCAGGCTGCCAGCACGCCCACACCCACAGCCACAGCCACAGCCACCCTGCACCCATTACTCCCGTCATCATCATCCACGGCAGCTGCCTCAGCCTCAGTTGCGACCTCGGTATTAGCATCCGCATCAGTCCCAGCGGCGACGGCGGGATCGGGTGCCGTAGCGCCAGGTAGCACCACCACCGCCCCCAGCTCAAATAACCAGCATTTGTCGCGTTCCAATACTCCGCTGCAGAGCTCGGCTCTGAGCCAGAGCCAGAGCAGGACGGGATCGGCCCTGGGATTGGGAGCGAGCGTGTTTGATGCCTTTGGGGCGGCTAACAGCAGCAGCCAGCAGGCGGCCACTCCCAGCCTCATCACTGGACCCACGGACTTTAAGGATGATCCCTTCAAGGACTACCGCTACGAGGATCCCTTCAGCATCAAGGATCCCTTTGCGGACGATGATGAGGGGGATCTAGAAGGCCCAGGCAAGGGAGCCAGTCAGAAAAAGAGCTTTGCCGAGGACTTTAGTTCAGAGGGTGAGTAGAAAGTTTGTTGATCATTGACTAAAATCATCTAAAATGACCCCTAAACTCGCAGATGAAATGGGATCCACGACCAAGACGCTGAGTAACATAGCGAACAACAATAACAGCATTAAACCCAAGGCCCACACGCCCCTTCAAAACGATCTGCTGGCGCAGTTTGACGCCTTCAACCTGAACTCGAGTCCCGCGCCCTCGCACCACTCGAACACATCTTCGCATCACTCCAGCTCCAAGCCCCACCACCAGAAGTCCCAGACAGCGCTGGACGCATTCGCTGATTTCGATGACTTTGCAGCCACGGCAGGAACAGGAACGAAGGGCATAACCACTAGCAATACGAAACTCAACGATTCCTTCTTCGATGCATTTAATGACAACTTTGGTGGGAACCAGAACTCAACGGCAGCATCCATTGGAATAACGTCCAAGCCCAGCGATCAAAAGGCTGCCTTCAATGACAACTTTGACGATAATTTCAAGGTGGGCCATAGCCAGCTGGACAATCATAACTTTGCCAAGTTCGATGCCTTTGAGGCACACAACTTCTCGAGTGACTTTGGCAACAGCTCCTTTGGCAAGGAGAAACAGAACGGCCACAACAAGGCCAAGAAGGAGCCCAGCAAGGACAAGTTCGAGGCGGACTACTCAAAGCCAGAGAGCTTCGATGCCGATCTGGAGGAGGCGCTCAAGCGTAGCATGGTGGACAATTAAAAAGGATGGATCGATCCACCAGGAAATCTCCGATGACGAGAGCAATGTTCACTCTCTCGCTCTCTATTCGCCCCACGATCCGATCTTGTATTAGTGTTTAGTGCTTCTTCGTTCTCGCTTCGATCAAAACTTATGGATAATATCCAATACGATTACTTTTACTTTGTGCTCCTCTCCTCGTGCTCAAGGATCCAGGCGAATAGAGAGTTCCACCGGAGCCACTGCTACAATATATATACAGATATATTATATACTCGTAGAGCCTAATGAATATTATGATTTAACCTGTACCAAAACCTTATGAATAATAAACGAATGGAATAATAACATCCATCATCTTAGAGAGAGAGTTACAGAGAGAGCGCCGTTCTCACCCATGGTGGAGTTAAATAAGGTGGTCCCAAAGCACAAACTGTTCTCTTTTAAGTTCGGTACTCTTGAACACAGCTGATGGAGATCCACCTTGCTCAGTGGCATCATGCTCTCACCCACACCAGAGCCACTCTGGTTATGTTTGCGTGCGGGCAATCCCAAACTAAAGCAAATGTCGCAGTTCTCGGTTCTCGGTCTCATTTCTGTTTGCGAGTTTGTGGCGAGCGGTCATAGAAACCTGTGAGTTCAGTGGGAGTGGGCAAACCTCCTAGCATTAAGTGTGATTGTGTGCAATTCTCTACGGGATGCGCGAACTCTGCCAGCCTGCCAGCCCCCCATTAAAAACGAACCCACACACAGGCGCACAAATTGCTGCATTGGCACTATAAAAACAATTTGCCGGCGTGAGAGAGGCGCGATCCAGTAGATTGTGTGTGTGCGTGTGTGTCTGTGAGCCGCTAATTACATTTATTTTGTAAACTTAATTTCCCAGTTGCGCGGCCTGTGTGGGGCAAAGGGGACGGCGGAACGGTGACATGGGCGGCTCGCAAGGGGGCGAATCAGACCACCCCTTGCTGTTCCTTTGGTCTGCGGTGTTTGCCATGTATTAAGTGGCCTCCTTCCTGATAAGCAGGCCAGTTATCGTGCCATAGATCCGTGGGTTATCTGATATTTTTTTCTGTGGGTGCAAGTGTCGGTGTCCGAGTCGGTTTTGCTTGGTGGTATGCGTAGTCTGGCGCACAGTGTGTGCGTGCGGTTAGTGCGGCTCGGGGATCGGATCGAATCGCGCTTGTTGACACACTGTTTGCGGCGAGGGTGGCTCTAGGAGTTACTGAAATCAATAGAAAAAGCTCACGTTTGTGCTGTAAGCCTAAGTGCTCCTGAAAGTTCACTTTAGACATTTTGCTGGGGAGATCTTCAGGATCTTAGTTGTATCTTTATATATTTAAGGTTGACTATAGCTTAGATCCTAAGACTATGGACTAGGAAGTTGTCTTAAAAGATACATATATAAGGCCTTGAATACTGTGTAAAAATAATGCAAATGATTAAATTGGAAGTAATCATTATTTCAGGAAATGGTGAAATACATACATAGGTGCTAGTATAGGTTTTTTTACAGAACCACAAGATTAGTTTTTTATGGAAATTGATAGCAGAATCGTATGATTTGTCTGTAGAAATAGGTTTATCCCACGACTATACTTTGAACCAGTTTAAAATGTGGACTTTGGCCTTATCCAGAACGCACTTTTAGCCAGTTTCTAAATAAAGAGTTCAAGTTTATCAATCGACATAATTATTACCCTATTAATGAAGAAGATTAGCTAGGCTCAGCCTGAAATTAGGAATGTGGGGCATAGGTACATATGTATGTATGTAGGTTGGAATGTTTTAACTAAGCATAGAAAAGTCCGCCAAAACCAGATATTTTCACCTTTATAAGGTTTTCTTTTGTATTTTCCAATCTTAGAAAGCAAAATGAACTTTTAGAAAAATAATCATTATATAATAAGCCAAATTTAGTCTAAGCAAAATAAAAGATCACACATTAACATTATGTTCTCCTCCAGATCCCGTGATTCATCTACCATGTCGAAGCCAGCTCTGTATTACGCCACCCTCAGTCCCCCATCCCGTGCCGTTTTGCTCACGGCCAAGGCGATCGGGCTCGACCTTGAACTGAGGTAGGTTCCCACACTAACTGACATCCCCATATCCCCACACACAACGTTCAACTTAACTCAATTAACAACTGTCTCCACACTTACCCAGGCCAATTAACCTGCTGAAGGGTGAGCATCTGACGCCGGAATTCCTCAAGCTGAACCCCCAGCACACGATCCCGACGCTGATCGATGGCGAGGCCACGATCATTGACTCGCACGCCATTTGCTCCTACCTGGTGGAGAAGTACGGCAAGGAGCAGCAGCAGCTCTACCCCAAGGACCTGGTGCAGCGCGCCAATGTGGATGCCCGTCTTCACCTGGACTCTGGCCACCTGTTCGCCCGCCTGCGCTTCCTGTACGAGCCGATTCTGTACAATGGCTCCACGGATTGCTCGATTGACAAGATCGCTTATGTCCAGAAGTGCTGGGAGATCCTGGAGGGCTTCCTCAAGGACCAGCCTTACCTGTGCGGCAGCGAGCTGACCATCGCCGACTTCTGCGCCGTGGCCACCGTGACATCGGTGAACGAAGTGGCCATCATCGACGAGTTCAAGTTCCCCAAGCTGAATGCCTGGCTGAAGCGTCTCGCCGAGCTGCCGTACTACCAGGAGGTGAACGGCGAGGGCGCCGACGAGCTGAAGGCCATCTTCAAGGCCAAGCTGGCCGAGAACCGCGGCAAGTGAAGTGAGCAGAACACCAGTATCTCCTAACCTTATCCACACACACACACACTCTATATGTTATCCACGAATAAAGAGCTCTAGTTTCGAAGTACGATTACAGGCGGTTATAGCGACTTTGATCGATCTTTTATTAGGTGGACTTAACTTACATTTAGCAACAACATACTTAGAGGTAATGGAAACGGAAACGCCTTGAGTGGGGACCGGGACCGAAACACTAGAAGGCAGGGCGGTCGGTGAGGATCCCTCCCCCCGACCTCCAGCTGGAGCTGGACACATACACGAACGCCGACGGCGAGGGTGAGTACATGCATTACATACATTAGCCTACAACTTAGGGTCGTCGAGAGTACATGCATTGTTGTAGGTAACTCGAACGGAAAGTACAATAATTGTCTACAAAAATTACAAGATATAAGCGCCTCCTAGACGGGATCGGGGGTCAATGAACGGGCACTTCAGTGGCGGTGCAGGCGTATAAAATATATATATGTATATGCATATATGTGGGTAAACAGGCTATCACGACCCAGGCTCATGCACACTCTTCCTCAAACACGCATCTTTCATTCACACTTGCACACAGCGCGCCCATAGTCCGGATTCTAATCGCGGCGCAGCAGGAATCTCTTGATGCTCTCCGGTAGCGGCAGCTTGGTGATACTGTTCGCCGTAAAGTGCTCCAGGATGACGTTGCGGCAAGCGCTCTGCAGGGACAAAACTAGGGAAAGAAACGGATCGAAGTGAGAGGGAGAAAGGTAAGCCAAGGTGTTGCCACTTACTGCCCTCCAGCTGGATGATTCTTATCTGTTTGGTGGTGCCGTACACGTCGATGACGACGAACAGAGGCGACCTGTTGAGCGGAATGTCACGAGAGACCGGGCCATGATCGACCCCATTGATGATAAAGTGCAGCTCCCCCTTGGAGGCACTCTGCACCGTCGGCACGTAGATGATGCCGATGCGTGAGCCCCTGTCCGTGAGCAGGATGTCCGAGTCGTTGCCATTGCCCATCGAGGGGCGCAGCAGTCTCTTTGGTAGCAGGCCGCGTGGCGTTCGCACGTGTGTCGCATCGCCCAAAAGGTTTCCTAAACAATCAAGGATTCATTAGAGAATGGGGTTCCCTGCAACTTTAAGGAGCCAACTTACTGTGTGGCTGGTCGACCGTCTCCGGCTCAATTATGTCGTTCGGCTCTTGGCGCTGGTTCATCTCGAACTTGGAGATCGGGTAGATCCAGCTGTTGCCCAGATTGGCCAAGTCGGGCAGCGCAAAGTGCGGCAGGCCCTCGCTGCTCGTGCGGATCACATTCGGGGTGAGTTCGGTGAGGCCCAGGCGCATGTGCCCCGACCAGCCGCGCTCGATCTTCTCGATCTCCACCAGGAAGATGTCGCCCGGTGCCAGCGGGCGCTCCGAGAAGGTCAACGCATCGGCGAAGCTGGCCCGGCGATAGGCGACGGTGGCATCGTCGCCCAGCTGTATGTTGGAGCCATGGTACGGATGGAAGCGGCTCAGCTGGCGCTTGCGGCTGCTCAGCGTGGCACCGCCGTCCCACAGCCCCAGGGGGTCAATATCCCGATCCAGATCGTCCTCCTGCTCAGCATCGGCGACGGCGTCTGGAGCTGGTACGAGTTGGGCCGCCGCCGCCTGGTCTCTGTCTTCGGCGGCTTCCATGGGTCTGGTGCTCGGGGCTCCGTTTGGACTTGATGGCTTGCGCCCGCACGTTGCTTATTTACGTTTTTCGCGTATTTTTATTTGTTTGTCAACTTTGTTGTTCCTGACCAGGGCTGGTAAACGGCGCAGGACCCGGCAGTGCTGGCGAATGTCGCGACTCGCGCAACGGCTGGTTCAGTGTTGGTCAGCGGTCGTGATGTAACACGACAACAGCTGTTCGGAGCGACTTGTCTGGATATTACGAGGCGAGAGATGTGAGTGAAACAATGCCGGAATGTGACTTAAAACTGAGCCATTACTGATCCTTTGGACTTCCAGATGCGAGTACCCAGTGCCCTGTTTGCCGCCCGTGGGCGAGCACCGCAAAACGAGGCCGACGTGCCCTTCCAGGAGATCCTGCCGCTGCGTTTGAAGAACACGGTCAGCGGCAAGGCGGACTCCGGCAACGATGTGGCCTGCCTGCAGGAAATGGGCGTGCTCTTCGCTTGCCTGAAGGACAACGAGTTCGTGGAGAAGTACTGTCACAAGGAGATCAGCCAGTTCCAAAACTGCTTCAAGTGCTACATGGACCGCAAGTTTGAGGCCAAGAAGACGGTAAACCAGGGCATCGTGCAGCCGGGCAACAACCTCAACTACAAGCAGCTGAACAAGTACATGCGCCGCTACCCCAATCCCCTCTAGCCTCTAGTCTAGTTGAGTCCATTGAGTCGTTTAATAATACACTAAATATTTACAAAACCCCTGGTGAAATCGTCTCTGTCGCCGCATCCTCCTCTTAGTAGACCACATCGGCGTCGCCCAAACCCGCCGAGGATTGGCTCACCGGCGACGGCTGGCTCAGCACAAAGTTGGAGGAAATGGCACGCAGGAACTGCGGATGGGCGTGCGAGTGCGAGTGCTGCTGCGGCTCGTACAGATCGGACAGGAGTGGCGGCTTGTCGCGGACGCGACTCAATAGGTCGGACATCTGGCGGGGCTTGGAGACGGCGGGCGACGGCAGGGCCAGGTTGATGTGCAGCGGATAACCGCCGTGCTCCCAGGTGTCGGCCAGAATCTGAAGGCTGCGATTCGCCTCCAAGACGCGGGCACGCTGGAAGTTGAGCCGCTCCTGCTGAAGCTCCGACCACTGGTCCTGAAATACGATCAAGAAGTTTAACTACGGGTTCTAGTCAGGGAGAAGGTAGAGGCACTTACAAATCTGGTTCCCAGGCGACCGAAATACTTGATCTGCTCCTGAACGTTGAGCACCTGCTGCATGTACCAGTCCCGAGCCTTCTCCACGCCATCCAGTCCGAAGAGCAGCAGCTCTCGCTGCTCCTCCAGCTGCTTCATCCGCTTCAGCATATTGTAGTCGATGCCGTGCTGGAGGGTGTGCCTTCGCGACTCCCGCCGCTTGCTGCTGGACTTCTTGGGCAGGGCGGGCAGGGCTGCTAGGCTCCAATCGGTGGCCGAGGCAGAGGTGGACGAGGAGCCGCCATCTGCCGAGCCGCGATGCTCGAACTGCTCCCTCGTCTGTGGCAGCTTGGGAATCTTTCCGGCATCCGCCATCAGGTTAAGCTGCCAGTTCTGGAGGGCATTACGTATGTCCGCTTTGCCCAAGGCTGGTGGCGATGTTGTGGGCACCTGTCGCGGTGGCTTTGGCGGCGGTGCCGGCGAACTGTAGTCCATCTCCGACGAAAGGTTCGCCTGGGAACGGGGCCGCATCTTGACCTCTCCCAAAGCCTGCTGCTGATTGCGGAGCAGACACAGCTTCAGGCCGGCGCAGAATCGTTCGAAGGAGAGCAGTCCGCTGGTGGGAGTGACGCGACGCAGGGAATCCAGCACGCCACGCGGTAATCCCTTGGAGCCATCGTCTTGCCAGCCCTTCTCGATGTCCGTGTAGCGCACATAGCCGCTCTGCTTATCATCGAGGATGTCGAAGAGCTTCTTCATGGAGAGCACAAACTGTTTGGGTAGGGCGTCCATGTCCAGGGATTGTGGCTGAGGCTGGGCATTACCTCCTCCACCTCCTCCTCCGCCATCGCTGAGGCTGAGGTTGAGCAGACTGGTGCTGGTGATGTTCTGGCGGAGCATCTTGGCCTGCACAATGGAAAGTGGAGGTGGGATTATGGATGTTTGTCCCACGCTTGGTCCCAATACATAACTGAATATTCATGGGAGCTCATTTGCATGGCAGAGTCCAAAATGGAATGTGTGTGAATTTGGCACGCTCGGTTTTAAGATAAAAGAGATCTTGGGAGAACCGAGAAGATGTGTCAAAACGAAAGACTCAGGCCACAAACTTCGACTAAGCCTGGTCTTCTTTTCGACTGGAAATTCGATGGGTTTGTTATTGCTTTTACTTATTACCAGGTTTTGTTTATTAATCAATATTTGGCTTTATTTTTAAATTGTTTAAATACTTTTAACCCAGAAATGAGATTTTTTCAGTTTCGAAAAATGTATAATTCATATAATTATAAATGTAAGTTTTAAGTACCAATAAATTAAATTGCTCTACAATCAACTCTTTCTACCGCATTAAAACCCCAAATTCTTGAAAATTCTGCTTTAAATTTAAAATGCATACCTGCTTCTTGACTTCAATTACCTATATTTTGTTTATAAACAATCTCTATCCCCTTAAAACTTACCCAAGCTATGCGGAAATGTTACAACAACTCCTGAAATTCGAATCCAGTTCTTCCGAGCGGTTCTTTTGAGGCCGTTCGTCAAGGCTTCTGCGCCAGCTTTGCACCTATTTTGATGGCCTGTGCCGATGCCATCCAATCCAATCCAATCCGCTGTGTATGTAATGCAGCTTGGCTCGGTTCCCCTCGACACACGAAACACCCAAACCCAACCAACTGGTTATATTGACTGCACACTAGAGCCGCCGCTCGTGTCTTCAGACTCTCGAGTCTCGGGTCTCGCACGCATGCGCAACTTGCGCGACTGGTTTCTGTGGCTTTTTCGGTGGATCTTTCAGCGCGCAACCCACACACAGATACACACGGGAGAGGTACGCCAGGAGGAGGCCCGCACTGGTACTCTGGCCTAGCCGAAATCCCAGCAAGAGAGTGGAAAAAAGAGAGCAGTCCAGTTTTAGGGAGAAGTATTATGTTTATTAGTAGAAATTCAATGCGCTTGGCTTAATCAGTCGAAAGAGGGAGCTAATTGCCTAGGTTAATAATGTATCTGGTAGATGTATCTGTGTTGCAGGAACTGCAAACTCTACGCAATCCTGGGGGGCCGAGTTCCGCCCCGAAAGGATCACTAGAATGAGCATTTCATCTCAATAGTAGTAGGTATGTCACTAGGTGCTAGGATTTAAACTTATGCTAAGGATTCTGCTGATGCAGTTCGAGTAAAGCCTCACAAATCGGCCACCGACTTCCGGCGCACGTACTTGGCAAAGTAATCCGGACGCCAGCACTTGCAGGAGCCGGGAATGAGGAACCAGTCGTAGTACAGACGCACCTGGAAGCAGCCCAGCTCATCGTTGCCATCGCAGTGGGCATCCGCGCCCGCCGACGATGCCGAGCCGCCCGAGGTGCCATCGGAGGCGGTGGCCACGCCGGCTCGCTTCTGCAGATACTGCTGGTAGGCCTGGAAGTCCTGCACCGAGGGCGTCTGCGTAGTGGTCGAGCTGGAGGGCACTGTGTCCTCGGCATTCGGATAGAAGATCTCCGCCACAAGCAGGCTGACCCAGCGCGGCGATGACAGACAGCCGCCGTCCAGGTAGTGACAGCGTGCCTGGATGCAGCGCGTCACCTCCACCGTCTGGGTAAAGTAGCCCTCGTAGGGTATCTGCACCACATAGCGCCAGGCTCCCTGATAATTCTTGGCAAAGACGGGCGTGGCGTACTCCACCTTGGCGGGACAGGGCGTGGGCGGACCCTCGTACCTAATGGGACCCACTTCCTCTCGACGCTCTGCCGTGGGCGTGGCTGGGGCAGAACCACCGGTGTCTCCTTGGATGGCCCTATACAGGGTGCAGAATCTGTCGGAGGAATATAGAGATTATTGAGCTGCGGGGAAAGAAGATCGAGGAATGCCGGTTTCCAGTTTTTGGATTTTTAATCGGCAATGAAATATGAATATTCATAAGAAATTCTATAAAAAGTGAAATGGCCACCTAGTTTTCTTTCTTGCTGGGGTTTTAAATTCTTTGTTTTTGGCGTGATTAATGATTAATGAATGACCTCTTTAAAAAGCCCTTCTAGCGGCAAATTTAGAGATGAATTTCAAGGCTGATATCCGCATAAAAACCTTACAAGTTCTACTATCCCCTTGATTTTTAGCATTCGAATGTCTCAACTTACACTCCACCGCCATCGCAGAACTTTCGTGGCTTCCGCTCCTCTGTGGCTCTGCGTTGCTGATGCTCCCGCTGATGATGCTGGTGCTGGTCCTCCTCGTCCAAGGCCGGATCAAAGTAGCTGTACTCGTTGACCTCTATGCCTTCGGGCTCACTACGTCGTACTCTCGTAGATCCTCCGGCCGGATACGGTCGATCGATATTGTTGCTATCCAGCTGCTCCACGGGCTCATCGCGAATGATCTGAGTGACCTTGGGCAGGGTGTCATCGGCCTTGAGAACAGGCAGGGTCTTGGAGAGAAACTTCAGCGTCTGATTACGGATGAGTTCACTGCAGAAGGATGCTTTTGAGATATTTGGTTAACCTTGAAGAAGCCCATATGACTTACAAGGGATAGGGCTCGCCGAGCACGCTCTGACCCAGCGGATTCTTGGGTATCTGACCCTTGTTCAGATCTCCGCAGATGTTATGGACGGACACCGCCGACTTCTTGCCGGCGGCCACGTCCTTGCAGTCGGCATTGACGTAGGTGTAGGGTGGCGGCCTGACCTTGGGCGGCACTGCATTGGGGGACTCCACGAAGGCATAGTAGCCCTCCGGTGGCTGCTCCTCGCCATAGTCCGACGGCGACTGCTGCTGCTGCTGGGGCTGGGCTCTGGCCAACTGGGCCAACAGCAGAAAGCTGAGAATTTTCTACAAAGACAAGCGAGAAAAGACAAAAGATGGTCACGGTGCTGGCGGAATGTCTCGGACCTGCCGAAGGTCTGGCCGCGCACATGAGTCAGATTAATTGCCCGCATGAATGGCCAGGCATTGTCCGGATTCCGGAGAAAGAAGCGATCTCTTTTTGAACCCGCACAGCCCCAGACACTTTTGGTTGTTTTGTTGTTTGGCGAAAGCGCGAAAGTTTCCAAGTTTCTGTTTCTGTTGCCGTGAAGATAAACAAACGCAGCAACTGAAACCGAGTCGCCACTTTTGCATCTCTCTGCTCACTTGACCATTAATTGTTCGTCGGAACTTTCCCTGAAATTCTGGGCGAACGAAATCAAAAGTACCTCCCCAAGACAGAGCCGCCGCCGCGCACAGCTATTTAGGTCAAGTGGCGCAGCTTGGTGGGCGGATGCAGTGCGGCAGCCGAGGCTGAGGAATTTCTCTCTCTCTCTCTCTGTCTCGGGACTCGTGACATGGTTCACAGCGCAATTTGAATACGCCGCCGAATGAAATCCGAAATTGGGTCACTCGGCGGAGCTTGTTCTTTTGTTTTTCCCCTTCTAATGGGACCCAAAAAAACAAAAAAAAACAAAAAAAAACTAGTTTGCCCTGCTCCCAAAAACGGAGTGATCCCAATTTGCATAGGTAAATATTTTTAGCCCAATTGCAGATTGGAAACCTGGCCAACGACTGAGCTGAGCTGGGAGCTCGCTATTCTTGGCCAGAACAGAACTCGTTGCGTGCCACACACCGCCGCAGCTAACGGGAAAGTTGCTCGGCACGGGAACGAGCGGAACGTTAGGCTGCTCCACAGTTAGCTTAATTCATTAGCATGCTCCAGAATCGTACGGAATCGGGTTCGGGCTCGGGTTCCCAGCCAGCTCTAGTGGGCAACGTAACGGTAGTAAAGAGTGGGCCGTGATCGCTTAGTTCGCCGATGTTAGCGCATTGCAAAACAAAAGACTTGGGCAACGAACTTGACTTGGAGTCGTCGGCACTTAGCACACCCGTAATGATGACATACCAGCACCAGGCGATAATCCATCTCCGCTCCTCTCCTCACGCACTCAGCACTCGGCACTTTTCTTCTAGGTTCTTCTTCGAGTCTTCGGCTCTTGGACTTGGCCTTCTTCCGTTCTCCTTTCGAACCGTTCGCAGTGATGAGCAATGGCAGGCGCAGAGAACCAGACGCGTCAAGTGCAGCAACTGAACTGAGACACCAACCGAATCGCTGCAGACGTTGAACCTCCGCGGAGGTCTGCTTTTAAGCCCCGGTCAACTGTTCAAGAGCGTGCAGAACGTCGGCGTTGAGAAAGTGGAAAGAAAGAAAGCTCTACCTTGAGTTTTGCATACTCCAAGAGAGAGTCAAGCTTGGAGATGGCTTCCCTGGTTCAAGGCATACTTTCGGGCGGTTAAAACTGGAGTTGTAAGGGTGCAGTTTTACAAGAAATTGGCGAAAGTAATGTAAAATAGAGTGGGTTATTAAAAATTACTAAGGGGAATCATGGATCATAACTATTAGCCTCTTTAAAAAAATCGAAAAACGGTTACTTTATAAATTTACCATTCAAAAGTGTTATTGTCATTATAAGCATTTCCAAACAAAAAGGAAGCTAATTTTAATTATTAAATTAAATTTAAAATTGAACTTAAATTATTGAAAATGTTGATAACGTAACCCCTTTAAAATGTTAAAAATTTGAGTGAAATGTTTTAAAAATGTTTTCTCAAAAATTGTTTACTCAAAAATAAATATCTTAATTGCGATTTGGAATATATATATGACTTTAGGGCAAATTACAGGCTTTTTTAAGCATCTTAGGCCCTCAAGACGTGAAATATTAGCATTCTTTAAGTCAATATTTTTATATAGCACTTTTTAGGACAAATCATACTTATAAAATACTATTATTATAAAATTAAAAAAAAATAAACTTTAAATTATTAATTTTTATATAAGACTGGCTAAATAGCTCACGAAAAAATATAAATTTATTACTCAACGTGAAAAATATAAAATATATTAATATATATATAACACGGACTCTTAACTTACTTAACTTTTGGTTAATTTTAAACAAATGTATGAAACTTTGATAAAAACAGACCAAATATGAAAAATTCAAAACTTTTGTTTGCTGCCAATTTAGAATTTTGGGAACGTAACCCCTTATTTTGTACTAAATCCATGTGGCGCAATAAATAGCTTAACAGCCAACTGTACCCTCTGTCATTCCTGTATAACCCCATATATAATGTTTTCCTTACTCCCTTAGTTTATATTTTCCAAATTTAAAAATCAGTTTTTATATCCAACAACTTCACGTTTATTTACGAATACACTGTGAACATTTTACACCGTAATAAAGTTCCTTCTCTCTGCAGAAAACAATGTCGTAGAGTCTTTATCAATATAATGTGTTTTGGTGTAATGCTTTCTTCTACATGTAGAATACATTATTTATAAAGTAATATATATATATGTGTGTGTATATCTTTTTGTTTGTATATATAGATCCGCATTATAAACGCCCCCACAAAACGCAGCCAGACATCGAGTCGAAAGAAGATCTCATCTGCAGTTGTGCCAGAATTGTATACGTGGTGGTGGAGAAATGACACGGTTTTAGCAAATAGATTAAATATATATGTAAAGAAATCAAGTAATTAAAGAGAATATACATAGGATCTAGGTTCTAGGTCTATAACTATCCGCGTAGATTGTAGTCTGAAACTTGGTTTCGTGTACAAAAAACTAAACTTAGTATGCCAAGCACTTCATCGTTACGTCAGAGATGGTTTTGAGAACTATACAAGGGGGGGTAAAGTCGCGTGGAAAAGGGGGAACTAAATCAAATAAAATTGTACTTATTCTTCACTGTTTTGGCGCAATAAATATCAAAGCAATGTGTCCATGTATTCGTTAAGAGAAATAAAGGAAACGCGTCCTCGTCGAATAAATAATCCTAGGGCTTACGGCTCCTGCCTTGCTGCTCAAGTTTCCTGTCAACTTTTCAAACTTAATGCAATATTGCAACTATCGTATATACGAGTACATGTCTTAAAGGTAAACAGAGTTGTATAACATCTTCTTCTTCGCGAAATATCATATAAAGTAAACTTTAGGCTTATAGCTACATAGTGCGTTTGTGTATGTTCTGTTTCGGTATCGTTTTCCGTCCATGCTCCGTTCCCTGGATCATAATATCGCATCTAATTCTTGGGTGAAACGGTGATGAGTTTGTGTGGCGTCACCGGGGAGATCTGTAACACAAGAGGCTTCAATTAAAGCGAATTCGTTCACTCGGTTTGTAGTTCTTCAACTTACCCATAGGGACCTGCCCATGTATGAATCGTCGTCGTCTTCTATGAGTCCCGCGGGATGACGGTGGCCCTGCTGGTCGATCAGCAGCAGCGTGTCCTTGCTGCACGTGTTCGCCGTCTTGCGCAGCAGCGAGGACAGCGTCTCCGTGTAGTTGGAGCTCGTGGAGAAGGAATGTCGCAGACTTAGCTGCTGCTGGTGGTGCGTGGCATTCTCCACCGCCGATACGCTGCTCCTAGATCCCTGCCAGTTGTGATTCTGCAGCACCTGCCGCGACAACTGCAGGCTGGAGGAGAGCTGCGGCGCATTGCCGTTGCCATTGAACAGGGCCGAGGGTGTGCTCATGTGGCCGTTGAACTTATTTTGCAGCGTGGAGGCTGCCGTCACCGAGGTGCTCAGCGATCTCGGCGAAGAGCGCGACGAGAGCGAGCTCTGGGAGGAGGAAGAGCTCGACGAGGAGCTCACATGGCCATTGGTCTTGGCCTCGGCGGTTAGTTCGCTTTCAGCGGGGGCTTCGGATAATTTGACTTCATTCGGCTCGGGTTCCTCCTTCTTCTTGTCCTCCTCCCCCACCAAATCGGCGCAATCTTCGTCCATGGCAAATATGGGTGTGACTTCTTCCACGGCCAGCGCTTGGAGCTCATCCTTTGCTACTGCTGCTGCTGCTGGGACTGCCTCGGTCTTGCTGGTCTCGCTCAAGCTGGTATCCACATCGGCATCGGCAAAGGCGATCTCTTCAATGTTGAGCTTGTGGACAACCTCCGCAGGCTTCTCCTGGGTGGCAGTCGTGGGCTCTTCAATAACTAAAACGAAGCAAAAACATTGGGTTAAAGGGTGTCCAGTAAAATACAACTTAAGATCCCCTTACCTTCATCTGTTTCCTTGCAGATTTTGGGTATATCCACCGGCTTGGATTGAGCCTTCTCAGCTGGTGTTTCGCTGACCTCACTGGAGCCCTCCAGCTTCACCGGCTCCTTCTCCTTGCCAGAAGTGGAGGAGGCCGATGACGAGGGCGCTGGGGCTATGCGCGACACCCAGTGATCACCGGAATTCGAGCTCGAGCCGGAACACTCGCCGGCGTCCACACTGCGACGCTGATAGAAGAGCATGTAGGCCTCGTTGTTGATGATGTCCTGCTCGATGGCGTCCTCGGGCACCTTGCTCACGCGCGTGTCGTCGAACTTGTACCACTGGCGGTCGTATGGATTCTTGCAGGCGGCCGTGTAGTGGCCGGTTTCCAGCGTATCGCCCTGGTGGTAGCACACGGCGTAAAGATCGTAGCGCGTGTCCTTCGGATCGCAGCGCGAGTTCAGAGTGGAGGATCGCGAGTCGCCGGAGCGGCCACGCTTCCAGGGATTTGAGCCCAGGCCAAGGCCCAGTCCCGCTCCAATGCCCAGCGAACTGCTGGCGCTTTCATGGACGCCGCGTGCCAGATGCGGCGACATGTCGAAGGCGGTGAGCGGAAACTTGACCATGGTGGTCAGCTTGGCCGCCTGGGGACCTTTGGCCTGGTGCTGGCGGAAACGCTTGAAGTGGACCACCAGGATATCCGGCAGCGACCACAGACCTAACGTTTTCACCACGGGCAAGTACTGCTGGCAATGCGGGCAACGCCAGGCGTCCTCGGCGCTCAGCGTCTCCGCCTTGGTGTAGTGCTCCAGGCACTGCTCCAGGGTCAGCGAGGCAGTGTCGCTCGGCTTGCTGGCACTCAGCCTGGCCACGCTCTCGTGCTCTACAACGGCCTCCTCCACGTCCGGCTGCTTGCTGAGGAAATGCTCCTCGGGCGAGCTCCACTCCAGCAGCAGCTTGATGTGCTGCGGTCCCGCCTCCGAGGACAGCACGGACAGCGCCATGTCGATCATTTCGGTGAGCAGCGGATGCTCCACCTGCTCCAAGTAGGTGTCCGGATCGGCAGAGGGGTCCTGCAGGCGTATCCGGAACATCTCAGAAAGCGGCGTGGCGTAGGAGAAGACCTCTGGCTTGAGCAGCGGCGCCATTTCGCGCAGCATCCGCTTCTGCAGGTCCTGGTAGGAGCAATCTCGCGGCGCCTTCATGCTGAACGGAGCTCCAAAGCGTGTGATATCCTTGCCGTCCTTCGCTCGGTAAACGTTGGCCACTAGGAGGAGCAGGTCTGCCTGCGATTGAGCTGCGGCTGGGGCAGGGGCAACTGCCGCTACGGGAGCCGGCTTATCTGACGTCTCGGCCGGAGTAGAGGACTTGGGAGCCGGCGTCGCCTCCGGCACCTCGATGCAGTAGATGGTCTCAATGCTGGCCAGTGTCTTCACCGGCTGTGTGTCGTAGAAGACGCGCGTGAATCCCTCGGCATTCAGATCCACCAGCACCATGCGGGCTCCATCGATGCCAGTGTCCGTCTGCAGCTGCTCCCGCAGGGCCACAATCGGCGATCCAGCTGGCACTCGCAGTCCCATCCGCACCTGGCGCGGCACTTGCTTCATGTAGACCACCGTGACGAAGATCGTCTGCTGCGTGAGCTGCGGCAGCTGCACGGAAATGCAGTGGAAGGGATCGAAGGTGTTGGACTGCTTCTCGCAGCGCGGGCAGGTGAGCGAGGAGCGGAACTGGGCCTGGAACACGGCCTGGACGAAGCTGTTGTTGCACCGAATGTGATTGGCCAGCGTCTCGGCGGCGATTACCTCGTCCGAGCGGCCGTACGAGTTCTGCGCAGAACAAGGAAGAGAATGCGTTAGGCGCGATCTTGGTATCCAATTTGGTATGGTTCCCACCTTGAGGCTCTTGTAGCGCCGCTTGCTGGCCGTGTTGAGGTCCTCGTGCACCTTGTCCAGCAGCCAGAAGAGAAACTCCTGGGCGTCGTGCTGCGTGGAGCTGCGGAACTGCGTGCCATATCGATCCACCACGGCCTTGAAGCTGGTGCTGTGGTCGCTCTCGTTCTTGCAGGTCCACAGAGCCTTCAGCACGTTGGCCAGCTGCTCGGTGAGCTCACCCTTGGTGCCGAACTTGCGCGAGTTGATCTTGTTGCGTCGCTTGAGGTCAGCCTGAAGGACAGAGAGAGAGAAAGCAGAGATTAGAGGAAAGTCTTCCTGAGTGGCAAGTGATCTTTTTACCTTGTACTGGTCTAGGACAAAGTACTCGGCGAGGATGTCCGTGTGGCTGAGACACTGCAGCACCGCGTTCATGAAGCACGTATTGCCATGGTTCTTCAGTCCCATCACACCGGGCGTTTGGTCCGGCGGCCATTGATAGCCGCCAATTGGCGGCACTCGCTCCCCGCTGCCGGCTGCTCCTCCATTCGCTGCAGATCCCTGACCATGTTTGTTCGCCTGCGGGGAGTGGAAAACAGAGAACTGTGTTAGTCGCTGGGGAGTACAAATTGGCTGCTCAAGAAACTCGTTTCCAGATCACACCGGAGTGCAGTGGAGAGGAGTGGTCGGTCGGGCGGCCAATTGGGTTTCAATTTCGTTGCCAATTAAAAATGGTTTAGCGCAGCTCGCCGACATCAATTTGCGATAAATGAAGAAATGAATTTAGAAAACAAGCCGCAAAAAGAAAGGCCTGTCTGTCGGTCCGTCGAACAACAAAATACTCTTTTCATAAAATGTAAATAATAATCGTTTAGCGGGTATTTGTAATATGCAGATGAGTCAAAGATTTCCGCGAAATTCGCTCGACATGTATTTAATGAACCAATTAGGAGTACACGTAGTCTATGGCGGGGGGTCTAAGGAGATGGGTAAACCTGGACGGGGTGTGCTTGGGTTCAATCGTCTGGAAAATTTCGGTGTTAATCACCGAAGAAATCGAAATTGGTTTAATCGGGATGTTGGAGGAGGTGTGTCTTCCTAATGGAATTCCTCTACAGTACGAAAATTTTCCATAAAACAAAATAAGAGCAGGCGCGGACTCGGAAGATATTTTCTACAAAGAAATAATAATAAAAATACAATACAGCTCTTAATGGGGTGTTCGCCTGCCTGCGGTGGTTCCCAGTGCAATCTCTTGGCCTTTGTGCAACTGGAGCGGTATTTACGATATTATAAACACGCTCTGGAAACACACGAGTGCCTTTAACGGGCTCCGCGTTGCGTTCAGCAATTAAATTTTATGGATTATGAAATTGGCAGCCGCGAAACCGCCTATGGAGGTCACTCTTGGCGGTTGCAGGGCGGTCAATGCTAAGTGGGCTTATTTCCCGATTTCCCTAGGAAATGCAATGCACCAAGAAAATATGGTGACGAAAGCGGACAAAAGATGAGTAAGCCTGGGGCAAAAAGGTAACGTCATCGTTCGCGCGAATCGATGCCAGCTGAGAGATATACGATATACGAGTGTGTTGTACCAAAAAAAATCAAACAAAAAGCCAGCAAATAATGGATTCAATAGAGCCAACAACAACTAAAAAAAGTGGGCAAAACAAGCGACCGAAAGAAGCGCAAATCGAACACAAAAGCCGGTTTTTTGAAAGCGAAAACCCACGCAAGATAGGAAACAAAAAGCTAAATAACTGGCAAAGAAATCAGCAACGGCCAATGGTAAATTGGCCAAAAGGGAAATAAATCTCTGTGTGGGCAGGGCAGGGCTGGTGGTGGTGATGATCATAACACAACCAGGGGGCTAGGCTCTAGCCCACTGATTAGATTTCGGGTACCTCTTTTCTGCGCCAGCATCCGGTGTAAAATGGCACGATATCTATGAAGGCGATGCGGTTCGCGGGCGAGTTGTGCTCCTCCGACTAAGATACAGATGGATGCGGCAGTCCGGATAGAGGAGGAGAGAGAGAAAGAGGAGTGTTCAGTTAGCCGGGGGTTCGTCTCCAGGTGACAGTTAGCACAGATATTCAAGCTGCCACATCACGGTGCAGCACAAAAGTTCCCAAGACATTAGCCGGGATTTCGTTGTCTCATTCGCTTAAGCTTAGTGACACCATCCATGACAAACCCAAACCCAAACCCATTCCCGTTCCCCTAGCCAGACTCTTTGTTGTTGTTGTTTCAGAACCGGAGGGGACGTCGTCTTTGGGTAATTGTTGCTTTTGTTGGCCTGCAAATTGACATTGAACTGACGTTGACTGCATCGAACAAATGCCATTTGTATTGTGTTCTCCCTCCGGTTGGGGGAGTGAGTGGAGCATACTGAATGGCGGCCAAGTGCCTGCTCTCGAGTGGTTTCCCCTCTTGGACAATAGAAAGATGCCCTGCAAAGGGCACGAACTTGGCTCTCCGCTCTCCTTCAGGAAAACTTAAGTTTAAAGCCCTAACCTTGGTTCGCCAAAAAGCTGATTTACTTAATAATTAAGAGGCGCCGCCGCGCTAAGCTAAAAGGGTTCCGAATTTAAGCAGCTCAGCTCATTAGAGGCAAACCCAATTAAAATGGGCCCGACCATGATGTAAGCTGAGCCAAAGCCGCGGATTAAAATGGCAAAAAAAAGCAGAGTATAGGCAGAGGGTTCCAGGTTCCACAGGCAAAGCCTCAATGAATAAATTGAGTGGAATTTCTGAACCAACGCATGTCCAGATCTCGCTGCTATCTATATATATGTACGTGTATATGGTATATATATCTGCGCTGACCTAATCGCGGTGGTCAGGCCGCTATGTGAAGCATTTCTCACACAGCTGGAGACGACGGAGCAGACTTCGAGACGTTGCGCATACGCCGCGTTCGCCGGCCTTTCATTCCATTTTTACATACATTTTCCCCAGGCTTTCGGCTGGTTAATTGAGCCAGAAATACGGAGAGCCATAGAATACTTGGGCCACTTGTCTCAATTTGCGCCGGCAATTTTATCATCATCGTCATTATTATTTATAAATTTAAGCAAATTTCTCCGCCTTTTGTTTGTATACGTTTTGCGGGCGGCGGGCGGCGGGAGTCGAGTGGCCAAGTGGACCCAAATGTTTTTCTTTATGTATCAAGTGTCGCCTCCTCCTCGTGCACTGCCCCACGTTCAATGGGTGTCGGCTAGCAGCTAGTCCATCCCCCAAGGCTTTGTTTACATTAACGTATTCCGCTTAACTTGATGTATCGAATTATTATGCCCGCTTCTCGAATTCTTGCTGCCTTCTTGTGTGTCTGTGTGTGTTTTTTGTTCATTTTTTTCGTTTTTTTGTTTCAGGCGGCAGCAAAAATTCCATTGCGCCGTGTGTTTATGCGGCCAGAGCTCTTGTGATAAGCCCAGCGGACCAGATAACTTATAAATACAATACTGCACTGCACTCCAGGTATTTGCTTTTGTCTTTTTACGTAACAACCAGCACTGGATGGAGATACCTAGTATACATTTCTGTATCTATAACTCGTTGCTGCTACGCTTACGTTTTATTAAATAATTGTAAATAATTGAAGATAATTGCTGCGCCACGAGGCGGTTATTACCGCCGAGAGATCTTGGCCAGGGCATGAATGAAATTGGCCCAGAGAGTGGGATCGAGATCGAGTCCGGAATTGAGAGCGATCTGAAAGCCACTGTGGAACCAACCGAGAGTTCTCCTACCGGTTGGACGGCATTTTATTAATGGGCCAATCGAGCAGACTATTATTAGAGCTCCTCTATATATATATACGTATATGATTCGCATTATCGCCACCCATTCGTCAATCGTGAAATCGCATTCGATTCCCCGACTTTAAACGCTGCCAACAATGAGTTCGACCCGCCGCCAAGCGATCACGTGACACCTATGATCGCGTCACCAGTATTATCTTTGATTCCAGTTCGCGCCGAGATTTATGAGCTCCAAGGCTGGGATTGCGGATTTCTGCCAGAGAGCGAGATATGAACTTGAAATGGCGCTTGGGCAAACATCTGGCTAGCTGGCTTTATGGTTTCTCCGAGCCCCGTCCAGACGCAATCGCTTTATTGCCGCCTTTAACCACCTCCCAACAAACTAATTAGATCTATTGTGTTATGCAATTGCCGCCAAGAGACTCTCGCACGCGGTTAGCACCTTGCAGGGCGCTGTCACGCCCATTTCTGAAAGGGGGCGCGATTACGTGGCGGAGAACGCGAACGCGAGCTCTGTCAAGGTTGCGCCCACAATGGGCTTCTAATCAGGCCACCTTGCGATACGAGTCGCCGTCGTTGTCGTCCTTGCTTATCAGATACACAAGTGCTATCTACATATACAGTGCGTGGCGTAAGTGTAACACCTCTGGGGGCACTCTCCAGATACGAGTAATTAATAACTAATAGAACCCTTCCCAATGAGCGAGTGCGGCAGTCACTGGTAGTGATAGCTGCTGGCATTTAGCTCTCATTCATGACATTATTTAATGGCCCTCATTCAGCGGGGTGTCGTGATCACTTAATGATTAAATTAAATACGTAACCGAGTTATTGTTTTTAGCAAAACTGGACTCTAGCGATGATTCATTCGGAGCAACATCTACGTGTTATTAATCCGATGATTAAGAATTTTAGTCGAACTCATATTTCAGGTTTTTGACTCGATTTATCTGCTCACTCTTACACTGCTGGTCGGCACTGTTCGCCCCTTTGGATTCTGTCAACTTTAACTGATATGTGACGTTCGGCTTGGACTGGGTATTTTTGCCAGGTCTAGGCCCACGCTTTTCTGCCAAGGGCAAAACGCTTGACAGCAGACGCGGCCAGCGATTAATTTGTACTTTTCACTTGGAAATTTTGTCACATTGTATGTGTATTCATGAGAAGGTACAGATAAAGAAATTCATTCTAGTTTTTGGCAGGCTTTTAATAGGTATTAATGTTGAGTTTGTGTAGTCTTAATGAAAGTTGACCTTGTGGCATTAATTAATAGTATTTGTGGAATGTATATTATGGTGTATATGTATTCCGTGGTAAATCATTTACTTAATTTAACATTCAGTTTTGAATTAAAAAAAAGGCAAGTACAGTGAAACGGGAAATTATATATTTTAATCTATATTAATTTTTTGAATGAAAAATTAATTATATAATATAATACACTTCAGAGAGGCCTGTATATAATTTCCAGTTTAAGATTAAATAGCACTAGTACATTTCTTTAAATATATCTTAACTTTCATTCTTATTTTGTAAAGACTCCTTTTTTAGCAAATTCTTTTTTATTTATTCTAATAACAAAGTGAAATATAACTTATATTAATTTCCCATTGAATTGAAACCCATTTGTTTTTCGTTCTGTGTATCATATAGTATAGTAACTTTATGAGTGCGAGGGGAGACCCCTGGACTACTGGACTTCTTGATGACGGTTTTTGGACTCTTATGCGACTTTATGGCCATATATCATGGTAATGCGCGACCTGAGAAGCGCGTAATTAACTCTGAATGACGTGGTTCTTTTTTTCGTTGCTGTCTGGAAACACACAAAAATACAAATAAACCAACTAAACACGAAACAAAAAAGAGTAACGGCCAATTAGACAGCCTAAGCGCTGAAAACATAATTTTTCACTCCCCCCAAAAAAAGAACGGAATACAATACAATGTACCGGCATGGCGTGGGGCGGCCCCCTTGAAAACGAAATGTTAATTTCAAAATGATTGTTTATGAAAATAAACGTGCCGTCGCCGCGCCGGGCCATGGAAGTACGAAAATAAATGCAAAGGCTAAAAATTCTGAAAAACATTTTTTCAATTAGTTTGATCTCAATTGATTTTACCTTGAAAGCGAATTGAGCGAAAGAGGCAGAGCCATACAGAGCGAGAGAGATGGGGGCAGTGGCGAGTGCAAAACGTGCGAGGCAATCCCAGCGAAAAAGGCAACAACAATAGGTGGCCATAGTATTCGCAATAGAAATAACAACAATTCGCACCGTTGTACAACAGCAAAAGTTACGTGTGAGCTGCTGCTGCTACAGCTACAACTACTGGGGCGGAAATACAAAATGCAAAAAAAAAAAAAAAAAAATGGAAAACAACAAAATCGCGAATACAAGCAGCCCCCTTGGAAAGCCACCCCTCTTCGTGCACTTGAAATATCATAGAAAATCAGCAAACAGAAGCGAATAAACAGTGACGGAGGTGGAGGTGTTATTTGTGCAAGGAAGGACGGGGGTTTCTGGAGGAGGGAGGAACTGCAAGCACACGCTGTTACGTACTAATCTAGGCATCAACAAGTGCAACAAAAACAACAACTAGAACAGCAGTGACGGCAAACTAGAGAGCAACAACATGAACCACAATTTAGCGGGCGGCTAAAAAGCTAAAGCTTACGGAAATAGACAAAACGGAATATGATTGCACAGGGAGAAAAAGTATATATAAACAGCTGTTTTTGAACCCTTGGAGATCTATTTGTTTTAATTGAAGTTCGAATACGGTTGGGCTTTATAAGTTCAAGGTAAGAACTACACTGAGAAATCTATACCTACAATAATGTGTCAATGGAAATGTTACTGAAATTTTGTAGTTTATAGCATCATCTTTGTATTAAGTTGGTTTTACCATTGTTATAAATATTACTAATTATTTTGTGGCTATTTTCTTAATACAACAAAAAATATTTATACATACTAGTACCAATTCCAAAAACTACAATTATATATATTATAATATTTAAATTTTATTTACCATAAGAAAAATAATGCAATTAATGAAATAATTTATATTATTTATTTTAGAAAATTTGTTCATAATAGAAATATGAAACTGAAATTTTAAATATTCCAAAATATCCTATTAAAAATACTAATGTCAAGTCTAAAATACTTCTAAAATCCAACGGGAATCATATATTCCAAGAATATTTTTCTAGGTGCATATTTCCCTTCTCTACATCACGTGTTGTTCTTGTTATTGTTAAGATCGTCACACACAGAGTGTCACTTTTGACTTTTCCGCCATCGCTTTTCCTCCTTCCCAAAGCCACATTTCCCTCCCCCTTCCGCCCCGCTTGCAACCACACCATTCATTTGTTGCCATTTGCAATTTTTGGCATGCAATCTTTAATAAGGCATATTATTGCTGTTGATGTTGTTTTCCCAGTTCTCGCCGTGCGATTTCGTTTTTCTTTTGGCATTTCGCTTTTCCGCTTTTCGCGCTACTATTATGTACTATATGTGTACATATTTTTCTCCCGCTTTTGTGTGTTTCTCAGTTATTCAAAACTGGGCTTCTGAATATAATCAATGCGAAATGCGCGATGCGAGATGCGAGAGAGAGGAAAAGCGCGAGATACAAAATGCCAGCGGCGTGAATCATAAATCACAGCAATTGTTTACAATGAGGTAATCGCTGGAAGCGGCAAACAGCATTAACAACAATGCTCAATTGCCACATAATGTCATTAAGAAATTATTCACAGACAGACAGCAGGCGCAACCGTATAGTAGTACGGACTTGTTGATCGGCTTTGCCACCGACTGTTTTCGTGTTTTTCATTTTTCATTTTTCGTTTTTCGCTGCTACTTCGTTTTCTTTTGTCGGTGAAAGGTGCCAGAAAAAGACAAAAGGTAACCCAGACAGACAACGACAATAAGTTGTATTTAGTACAACTACAACCGCAACTGGCCAAAAGTCTGTACCCCAAATAACGGTGCAGTTATATGGCAATAAAGCAGGCAAATAAATATATAGTAAGCTGAGCTTTCCAATTCTCGCTAAAGTGCAGCTTCCCCGGTTTCGTATGGCTTTAATAGCAGCAACAACAACGCCAGTTGTAGCTGCGAACACTACCAGACACTGAGTAGTTTTCATTGAGCTCTTCACGTGCTCCACTCCCCCAATTACCCCAATATCAAACACCCGCCATTGCCGCTTGGCTTTTGAATGAAATTAAAACTGTTTTCGTATGCGGTTATCGTTCTGGAATTCAAAGCGCCAAAAAGGTCAACTGCACTACGTCCATAAGGTCTTGCCCTCTACAATTAATCAAGCCATTACAAAAGCAACAGCAATCACTCGGAAACAGTAGAGCTTCTTTAAGGGTGAAAATATACTAGGAAATGTAAAGAAATAGTCGCATTTTGCTTGGAATTTAAACTAGAAGAATAACGTAAGTCATGATTTTACAAATATGTTAAAATATATTTCAAGCAGGCTCTGAAATACTTCTCATTTTGACTTTGTGAAAAATCTTTATTATTCTCTATTCAGAAAGTCCCTCAAGTCGCAGATAAATAATTCAACTTTGTGAACTTGGACTGTCTATAAAGTGATACGCACACACACGCTATACCCTCTGTAAGTATTATTAGATCAAATTGAATTCCAGAAGCCACGAATTGCTTCTCCTATCGCTTCATTGAGTGGAGGGGGATTGAGATACGGATTGTAGGAGGAGGAGGAGGTTATGGGGTGTGTCATTGTGCCCTGCACTTGTCTTCGGCAGTTGTCGTCGTCGCTTTCCCCCCTAGAAAACGTAAGAGACTCAAACAAAAGCGTGGCACACATTTGTCAGCTTGCGCCTCTCCTTGCCGGGAGTTGGATTCCCCCAGTGGCAGCGAAGAGGCTCCATCTCTGCTGTGTCCGTCTCTACCCGAGGCACTCCATCATTAACTGTGTTGTCTCGCTCCAGCAGCGCACGACCTGAAAAACTCTTGTTTTTTGTGTCTGCCTTGCTCGCTTGCCTGTTTGTTTGTTTGTTTATTATAGCGCGAGCAGGGAGCTGGGAGCTGGGAGCTGGAGGAGAGCAGCAACAAATGTTGGCAACATTTACACAAAAATTGTTTGAACAATTGCTGTCTGCAAAACAAAAGGCGCCCACCTACACCTAGTTACAGTCCCCCCGAAAACCTCTTTTTGTTCATTGGAATAACAACAAAAATTATGATAATAATGAGACAGCAATTGTTTAAAAATAAAATTAATTTCCATGCGCTGTCCTCGCGTATGGTAATCGTAAATTGCCGCCGAATGAAGAGCGTAGAACATTTGAGATACACTTCAAAAAAGCGCAATCCGATGTATTTATAGTTGTGTAAACAAAGGCTTTTTTATCCGCTGGTGAACAAAGAATGTGGCATGCCATATATATACATATACATATATCTGTATAGATTACCATACCGAAACTCCGTACTCCTCGCAAGAAGATAAAGTGCCAGCCAAAGTCCCAATATGCCGCTTTTCGGCACGATACATGGTATCTCTTATCACCGGACCCGGGCAGGCGGTGACTCAGCATGGGGAAGCAAAACAAAAAGAGAGTGAAAGCATGTGAAACGTGGCAAAGGGCGATTCGTGCCCAGTGCTGACTAGTACTATATAGGGCTAGTCCACGAAATCTGAACAGTCAGGGCGAAATGCTGCGCCACAAAAGAGCGATGCCAATTCGGAGACAGATGCTGCCGTGACAAAGACCAAAGAGCAGGCGCACGAGACGCGAGCAAAACAAAGCGGCCGATAACGCACTAAACGATGCCTTTCATAAATACACAGCCAGAGCTCCCCGATAAGAGCCATTGTGGAGCACGGAGCACGGAGTGTGGAATATGGAGTCCATATACGGAGCAAGGCGGCACAGAGTTCCGAGCTATTAGAAGCTGCACTCTAAGCACAGCGAACAAAGAAAGGGAACGAAAGAAAGAAAGGTGAAGCACTCGGTGACTGCAACTATGTAAATTACGTTTATGCGCACACTTTAATTGCAAACAAGAGACAGCTTGCCATAAGTACACAAGGCATTGTTACACTTTCTTGTTTGCTAATAATTTAAGCACAATAACTTAGTTAGGCCTGCGAGTAGATTAATCGTTACAGAATCAGATGAACAGAACTGTTTTCTTATTGCAAATACTATTACTGATTAGGGGGACCTAGGCTCTATTACTATATCACCTCGGGTGTTTAATAGGACTAAGTGAGAGTTCCTATTTGAAAGTATCGAAATAGGAAAGATTATTAGGAAATTAATTTTGCATAATCTTATTAATGAGCAGAGTATAGGATCAAAATAAGGAAGAATTATGGTAAGAATATACTACAAATTTTTGATAAATTAACACGAGCTATGAAGCTGCTTCTACCGCTTCATTTAGTTATTTTTATAATAGTTTTAATCACAATTTATTGACTTATAAACAGCTTATTATTTCATTACATTTCTTCCTAAAACATTTTGTGAAATGTACGGCAATTACTCATAAATTACATCATTTAATTCTGAAACCTTATTGACGCATAAACCCTGCGTTCGAATGTCTTCCTGAAATACCCGGTGAGTTCGTCTAAAAACAAAAAACCATTGTTTGCTTATAGTATTTAAATGGAACTTACCACAACGTTCACCGTGGAGCTCAGATGCTGGGCGATCCGGTTCAGAAACTTCCTGAAGGACGAACGACGCAGGACACGTGTCCTCTTGTTGTTGTTGTTATTATTGGCGGTGGTGTTTGCATTGCTGCCACTATTGTTGTTGTTGTTGTTATTGTTGTTGGCATTGATGTTGGCATTGGCGTTGACCGTCGTCGGGGCCTCGTAGCTGCTGAGGGAAACAATACTGCCGGAGCGCCCACGTCCCCCTCCCACGCAGGACGATATGGCCGTATGGCTGCCACGTCGCTCGGCGTTATCCTTGCGGGATCCGGTCGTGCCGGAGTCCTCGCCCAATTCGCCCGTGGCCGTCGATGTTTTGAATTTACGTGACCAGCGAAAGGGATTGCGTGGCAAGGAGAAGGCGCGGCGAATCTTTTTGGCGGCATTCGTGCTCTTTTCCTGCGACGCCGTGGTTGCTGTTGCTGCTGTTGTTGTTGTGGCTACCGTGGCTGCTCCTGATTCCGTTTTTGTTGTTTCTAGAGTCGCCGCAGTTGTTGTTGCTGCTGCCGTTGTTGTGTGGGTGGCGGCAGCGGCTGTGGCGGCGTCGCCCTCGCTCTGCTCTCTTCGCTCTTTTGTTGTGCCCATATTCCTGCCTCGCCTCGCTTTCTCTTGCTGTCTCGCTCGCACACTGAACACACCGATTTTCGTCACATATATTTACGATATAAATTGCACTGACGTGTATGTGGTTGTACTAAACTATAACTAACTCGAATTGACCTTTTTAGCAGTGATTAATGCACTTAATTTCCGATTTTTCGCCCCTGCTTTCTTTGGTTTTTTTTTTGTGTCTGCCTCCGCCTCTTTCTGCTTCTTCTTCTTCCACTTCTTCCTGGTGACCCACTCCCACTCCGCGACGGGTGTTTGTTGTGTATGCAAATACTTTCACTTTTGGCGGCGCGTCTGCGGTCGGCCTGTCACGGATCGGATCGAATCGATCGGCGAGTTTGAACTATTTTTCTAATTTTTTAGCCGCTAGCAGGCGGCGGTGGAGAATTGGATAGTCAGTGTGACCAGAAACAGTTTGGTTTTCACCTAAAAAATCTCAAATCTACTAAATTCGATATTTATTAATATTTGAACCACAGCCACACTAAGCCACATCTGATATTCGAACCACTCTAATACTACAACCTCGGTTCACCCAGACCACAATAAGAGAATTTAGCCAACAAAATTTTGCTGATGGAATAAACAGATTAAGTAATTTCAATTCCCCTAAAAAATCTCAAGAAAAATTTGAAACCCCTATGAACGAGCAGTCTGGCAACGCTAGTCGGTCATGAATGAAAACTCTGGGAGCGCTGGTTGCAGCTAAATTCAAAAATGCTCGCTGACAATGGCTGCCTGCTTTAAACCTCAATTTCCATAATACGTAAGACCTAACGTAAGTCGTATACCACATGTAGCCTACTTTCTAGATTCACTAAATTTAGTTGATGTAGATATTTTGTTTGACGTAAGTATTCATTTAATTTTACACGTATTCCATGTAAAATACACTAATGTAAAAGCATTTCAATAAATTTTAAATATTAAATTCCGATCTTAAAAGTCATACTGTTTTATTTTATCAAAAAAAGTTGTAGTTTAAACTCTTTATGTCGCATAGGTTTGTATTCTGGTTTATATTCGAACATCATCCCGTTCAGTCCCGCTTGACTGCAGCTTATGCTCGTAAAAACTTTTTAGTATTCATGGTTTTGGCATTAACGACAATTATGGCAGCGTTTTGTTTTGTTTTTCTTCCTCGCCAGCAGCGACGCCGGCAGCGGAGAAAGCAGCGCTTCCGTTAGGCGTGGCTGCTCTTCCTCTGCTCGGCGAAATGAGATGGGAGCAAGAAAGTCTCCATGAAAACGCCAACAAGAGTCCACCAATCAGCGGCAGCTTCTGTCCGCCAAAGGGCGACTGCGCCAAGAGAGCGCGAGAAAGAAAGAAAAAAGTGAGAGAAACCAGTTTATGGAAGGGCGTCGCCAAGGGGGAATGGGGTGGCTGATAAAGATGGCCGTCGGCAGAGAGAAAACAAGAAGAAAGCGGAGAAGAGGAAGATGCAGAGGCAGAGGCATCGCCTCAAACTCAAAGTCACAATTATGGGGCACTCATTCATTGCGGTGTATGATGCAAACAGCACACTTGCCCGCCGCCCCAGTACCCCCACTTTCTCCTTGTTTTCAAAAGAGTCTGTTGTACAGTCGGTCTTCCTTAAACGGAAATTTATTTAACTCAAAATGAACTGAAATGTAAGGGTAAAGCAATATTTCTTTGTATCTATATTTCAAATGGGTTTTATCTTTAAAAGTTTGTTTTCATTGGATTTGCATTTTTTAACAAATTATAATTTCGTATTTAATGTATTAATTAGACATTAAGGATATCAATTGTGACAGCCACATTATGTTAATAAATTTGCATTCTTGTAATCCTAATAACATTAATTAACATTATTTCTAAAAGTATTATGTATTAAAGATCTTATCTTTTAAGAACACGAATTCTGTTTTAGACAAGTTTTAGTGTTTTAGTTTAGTTAGTAAGTTATTTATGTCATAACTAAAAGGTTAAATACGATTTTACTCAATTCAATAATAAAACAATTTAAAGAAGTGGACATCATCTAATGCTAATACTTTCCATCTTCTTAAAAAATTATAACAAGTTTCAGGGTTTAATTGGTTTTTCCTATTAATACGTAAGACATTTCCTTTTTATTTATGAATATATTCTAGGTATTTATTTTATTGAGTACACAATTAAGCAACTAAATAAATAAATAATTGAGGTTCATGCAACAAGGGAGATGCTGTTTTAAAAATACAATACTTTTCTATATCATAAAATATACGTTTTTCGTTTGATGTTTATCTTGCCTTACTTCCTAAATATATAAATAAAATAATTAGGTTTTTACATTGCTTATACGTTTCCCAAGGATAAAATGTTTATTAACTTAAAAAGTTTATTTGAGATTAAGAAATGATGTAAGTAGTTGGAACGTTGTACTTCAAATATTTTAATAAATAAATAAAATAAATAAATTAATATGTTTTATATAATTAGTAATTAATTAAATTTAGCAAAAAGCAAGTGTAAGTATAATCTGGTTAGTTACTAAAGAAGCCCTGCTGTACGCACAGCTTCCTCCTACAATGCGTTTAATCAGGAGCTGTTTGGCTTGGAAAGGAGCGGAAAATGAGGGAGTGGGTGCCGGTCTCCTAGTTGACGAGTTAACAGCAATTAGACGTCGACGCCTCGCGCTGGATTCGCTTTATTGGAGGTTTATTGAGCGGAATCCCCGCCAGCTCCGGCTCCCTTCGTTGGTAATTGTTTTTCGGGGGTGGCTTTTCGGTGGAAGGGAGAAGAGGAGAGGGGTGTCAGTTGAGTTCACCCGCTGACATTAATTGGTTGTGTACGAGCCAATTTGGCGTAAAAGGCGCTAAATTGATTGCCCTGCGGTTTTAATCGATGCGCATTCATTCCAAATCACGCACATTTATCACCCGTTGAGCGGCAGCCACCCACGCATCCTGCCTCCCTCCTTTTTTGGGACACAGAGGAGATATCGGAGAGATATAGTCGGATATAGAGAGGCAGTGTCGCATCTGCGCCGTTTTATAATTGCCGGCAATTGCTGGCCGCTTCGGGCAATTAACTGCGAAACTCGGAGGAAGCTGCCGAAATCAAAACGGCCACTGAGACGGCCTTTTCCGGCAGCTTCTGGCTATAAAAACCCGTTATATAACCGGACCTCACTTTGCCGGAATTCGCAAACAAGCGACTCCTACCTGGCAATGTTTTTCCTTTCATTTTCCGCCGTTTTTTGCAGCCACTTTTTGTTGCCGCGCCGTTACGCGGAAGTCGAGGCTGTTTTTTAGCCAACGGATTGGCAAGAGGTAAAAAGGATAAGGCAGGAGAGTTTCCGCGGAAACGCCTTTTAGGGCGTAGGGTTATGAAATTTTACGCAAGCTGCTGCAACGCTGCTGAAGGAGGAGGACCCGCCGTCAAGGTCTCCGACGCAACTGGACACAAAGGGGTTCTGCGGGCGCTGAAAGGATTTAGCAGGAAGTTTCAGCGCAGCCTCGCAGGATGTGTCCATAATTGCACGCAATCAACGCATAATCCCCGCATCATCTCCGCAATTTGGCCGAAGAAAAACCTGAGAGTTAGGGCTAAAAAACGCAGCCGGAGGACAAAAGGCGATTTCGCCGCTGACTTGTTGACTTTGCAGCCTTGGCAGGATCTGGCGAAGGGCTGACAGGTATGGCTAAAGGATTCGCTAGGCCCGCCCCCGCGCATCCAATCGGGGCAACTTAATTGCCAGAAATTCTCAAAACAAACGAAAACAAACAAATAAACAGAAGGGGGCGATGGGCGAAAGGATTGGAAAGGATTCAGGATTCAATTAGCCCCTCGCCAGATTGACTTTCTGCGGATCATCTGGGGTAATCGCAGTTAATCCGGTTACTGGACTTCGCCTGGTTCGCGGAGAGAGAGAGCGCGGTATCCCTGCTCGCGGCGCAGGCAGAGTCCTCCTGGCAGAAAGGATTAGGGGCGGAGCCAGTGCAGAAGTCAGTTGCAAATGCGAAAGGATTAGAGCCGAGGGAACGAGTGCAGGTCAGCAGCACCAGCAGGAGCAGGTCCTCGGCGGTTTCTGCTGCGGGTAACGCCCAGCAAGCCCGCCCTAATCCGTTTACGCCTCGAAATTAATGCAAACATTTAGAAGGATTATCGCCCTAAAGGGGTTGACTGGCCCAGATCCAGGTCCTGGTACCGATCCTCCGATTCGGCCGAACTGCTGAGCGGGCAAGAGTTGGGCCCGGCCATAAAAGCATGATAGGATTGCTAATTCGCCGCTACTTGTTGGCCATTCTCCTGCCATTGTCCCGCAGCGGATTTGCCAATCTCGGCTGCCACTTGGCTGCGGTTCGGCCGGGTTTCTCTGCCATGGAAGAGGTATCTCTCGCCCTGCTCCTGTCAGCGTATCAAAAGCCGCGGCACAATTATGCGTTTCAGGGAAGTGATTAGGCCGCAGATTAGAGCCAAAGAGTTGACAATATTTTGTGGATTAGTCTCGGACTAGGACACACAGGTATGCGCTCTTCCTCTCGCGCTTATCATTACTGGATGTAAGGAAATGCAGATCCTTATATTTAGCTAGTCGGATCTACATTTTGATCCCTCTCAAGGACACCAGGAAGTGGCGCGGTGCGGAAGTGCTGCAGGACACTGGCCTCAAGTGGGCCGCCCAAAAGGATCGCCGCAATCTCAATTAGCAGGCGCCAGTTGCCCTCGAAGCAGGCCCACCATCAGTCAGACATAAAAAAGATGCTCGCAAGGAGCTTGATACAGATACAGATATATATGCACTGAAAGAAATAAGAGTTAAAGTGGTAGCACCAAATGTTGCATCATTTTCAACTTACTTTATTTATTGAATCTTTTTGAAACATCCTTTAGATGCATCTTTTCAGCTTTAATTCTCTATAAAATAGTTTTAAATTAACTCTCTTTTCCCTAAAAATTTCTCTCTCTGTACAGATACTCTGGATAGGAAATGCAGTTGTCCGCATGAACATATCTAAAGTGCCTGAGAACTGTGAAGTGAAGCAGCAATTATGTTGTCGTCGCTTTGATCTGCTCTGGCCTCGCCACTTGGAGATACAAATATGTATCTGCGGCTGCATCTGCGGCTGGGACACTCGGAACTCGAAGTCGATTTCCCTGTTTAAGCATTTTTTAATTGTATGCTAATTGATGGCATCCATGGGGTATTTTGGGAATGGGAACGGCAACTTCCCCCGCTATCCGGATGCCGGATTCCCAGCTGCCAATGGGGATGATTCCTCTCCCATTCATCGGCAGACAGCCATCTTCCTCAGAGAACTCTATTAAAAAGTCACAGCTAAAGATACAGATACATTTACAGCTACAGATACAGATACAAATACAGATGCTTGGATCCATTAGGCGAAAAGCGCTTAGTGTTTTATGGAGGATTGAGGGTCGTAAACGCCTAATCCCGCTCGAATTCCGGCTAAGATCGCGCAGATCAACAATCTCCTGATTTTTAGCATGCAAAAAAGAAAAAAGGACATGCCGAAGGAAAGAAGGACAGCAGAAGCAAACGCAAATGGCCTGTGAAAAAGATGAACAAAAATCACACACACGATACACCCAGCAGGTCGAAGGTCACTCGGATCGGTGGTTGCGGTGCCGCTGCTGCCGTTGGCGGTTCCACGGGGAGGGAGGAGCGCTGACCTTGGGTGCTGTGCTCCTTAATCGGCGTGACCACGGCCGCAATTAATTCGCCTAATTTGCATGTCACTCGGACGGCGGCTTCAAAGAGCGCGAGGCAACCCCCGCTAATCGTGTGAATCTTCGGGGGAATTCTTCCGGCGCAAGGAGCTTTGATCTTGCACCTCAAAGCATCTCCGCCTTGGGATCCTGCGGGTTTCCTCGTATCTGTGACACATCCTTAACCAAGCCGATTTCCAGGTTAACCTTGTGACTTTGTGACTTAGTTTTTTAGGCCGGGCCCATAAACCGATTATTTGTAGCTGAAAATGTCCGCTTGTTGTTCTGCTTTTTTACGATACAGGATCTAGGGATCTGCGGATCTAGGGATGTAGGGATCTAAAGAAAGTCAAACGGTCAGTTCAGTTCTAAAAAATATATCGCGCACCGCAGCGAGTCAATTTTTTTACGGCCCCAGGCAAGAAGGCAAGGTCAGGCGATTCTTTTCCGCTTCCGAATTCCGCGAATTGCGAATTTTTTTTTGTCGAAAATCTGGAAACCTAAAAATCTGAAACTAGAACTAGAATTCCAATGCAGTTTTTTTATGCCGCCTAATTTTTATGGCCTAAAAAACGGAACCGTAGGCCGCGCACAAAGCCGGCATAATATCATCTCCTCAGCCATAAAAGCCAAAAACCCAGCGGCAAATCCTGTCTAGGTAAGGCGAAGCGCTAAAAAAAACACAGCACCGAGAGGCTAGCGTGCAAAAAGAGAAAAAAAGGACAAGGGTCTGGCCAGGACAAAGAGTCCTGCTCGAGACGCGACGTGAAATTCGAGAAAAAATGATTTCATTTTTTAGAATCAGTGCGCGAAATGTGAGCAGAGCTGGCAGAGAGAGCAGCTAATGGTGCCGTGTTCCAGGTCCTGCGGCTTTACGATGGCCATTAAAGCCCCTAAAAAAATAACGCGAAAAAAGCGGGAATTGTAAATCATGAGCGGAGAATGGATGCGGGTCGCCGTGGGTCAGGAGGGTTCCCGGTTCCAGGTTCCAGGCTCTCGAGGGGCAAAGTCAAACCGCAATAAAGTTGACACGTCGTGCGCAGGATCGGAGTCCGGAATCTGTAATCCTCGGCCACATAATGTATAGCAGCGGCATCGTTCTATGTATCTGGGTCCTGTATCTATCACTATGTGAGAGCGGCGACAGTGTGTGTATCCAGGACATGCGCAGAGGAGGTGCCACTGCTGGCAAGCAGTCCACTCGCCACACCAGTGATTGCCGCAATCATTCTAGTTTCATTATCTGGCCTGCAGATTTATGGTCCTATTTCTCCCCCTCTCCAGCCTCCTGCTCCTTTAGAAATGACCCGAAACTTGCATCTCTCGGCTGGCCACAGCAGATCCATCAGGGTTCGCCCAATTGATTCGACCATTTTCCGGCTACTTTATCGCCGCTTCCACCATTCAGCAATGCCATTTATTGTGAACCCTGACCAATTGCAGTCCGATTCACCCCCCTGGCAACGTACATCATATGGAAATGTTGGCTAAATAGAGCCCGCCGCCCCCCCAGAAATTTGATTGTCGCGATTATCTGGCCGTTAATATCCATGAAAATTATGAGGCTGCCAGAATGAATTGGCGGCGATCCGATAAACGGCGCATGGTCCGTTAATGGACAGCGTGCAAATTGGCAAACATCCATGGAGACATGGAGACACGACTCATAAATCGGTGGACACATGACGCATGAATATATATCGAATATCGTGTGTATATATGCTGGCAACAAACGAGTTCCATCTCGGGATGGGATGCTGTGTGTGCGTGAAACGTGTGAAATTATTTCAGTGCTGGGCATCATCATTTTACAAAGATGTTTATTCATTGCTGGCTGATTGCAAAACCCCCGCCACTTGCGGCTCGTCTATTTGGCAGAATCATAAAACGTTTTCAACTTCGTTTAGCGGCTTGAGAGAGTCTCTGGTTGAGGAGTGCAATTATGCTGGGAAAAATTAAGGGAAACTATAGGTTCAAAGAAAGTATAAGAGGTTCACTATTCCTTGGTAATGTATGGCAGGATATCATTTTTATTTGATGTGAAATTTACACTGATATCCTAAGTTAAGCCTATGTAATGTCTTAGTTTTTCTTCGTCACCTATTTTATATGCTATAATATTAAAAATAAAGATGTTGGTATCCTTTTAAGAACTTTACTTTATCTTAAATACAAATAAAATATTTTAATATTCAATTTAATGTTTAACTAAATATTCCTTTAACTTTTTTCCAAGTGCTTTGTCCATACAGTGTCCAGCTCTGGGAAGTAGCTCTTTCTCTTGACGGCTTTTCGAGGGATTTTATAACAAAACCCCGGAGATCTTTGGCCAACTTCAGATCTTGCCGTTTCTCTCTCTCGACGGCTCTGATGATCACTTTATATTCATTGACAGTTAGTGTGAAATTCATAGCTCATAAATCGATGGAGAGTCCGAATTGCGGTCGTCTTTGGCCACAAAAGCTGCCTTTTGTCGGCTCCGGATGGCTACATAGCAGCTGGGCCGGCAGGAGAGGAGGCCATAAACCATGTAGTAGAGACCAGTTCAGAGGTGCTAATTCACTATTAAAAGAAATCAGGGACTGAAACAGAAACAGAAACCGAAGACGAAGACGCAGACGAAACCCAGACCAATCCCTCACTCATCACGCCCCAATAAAACTTAATTTTGTTTGCACATCATATGGCAGGCCGAGCCTTGGGCTGTTGAATAATGCATTGTTTTTCCTATGGGAGCGAACGTGGGAGAACTTCGCATGAAGTGGCAGCCATTCATGGCTCAGATACACACGCACACACACGGCACACACAGTGATTGCCCCCATAAACGCTGGCTGTGTAGTATGTGAGCTCGGCTTCGGGTTTGGGTTCTCGGGGGCTCCTCGGGCGGAGACAATGCCGAATTAGAGGCGAGTGCCTAATTGATAATAATATCGCATTTATTCAGTTAACTCTTTGAGCAGCTGCCTCCGGCAGAGGAGGGTAGTGGGAGTGGGAGTGCCAGGGGAGTACCAGTTCCCAGCTGCTTCTCTGGTCCAGCCTAATCCTCGCGACGGCCATTTCGGCATAATTTTCCAATAAACAACTTGATGATTTCTGTATTTCAGCACGCCTTAATCCCTAATCCCCACATGATTAATTGTCAACCTGCTCGAGGTAGTAGCCACCACCGCTGAGGCCATGAATCCTGCAGAGATTTTCCTGTTTTGCTATTTTTTAATTTACTCGGATACTGGGATACGGGGATTCCCCCGGGGCAAGGCCCTGGTGTGGCGCGTATCTTTATTATCAAATCATAAAATGCTGCCACTTGTGTGCGGGGTGTTGCATCCCCCAAAGGGATACCGAAGGATAGCACCAGCCAAGGCACCGGCAGAGCGGGAAAAAAGGGGTGCGACTCCACTTCATGGACCATTTTTTATGCCTCGCCTGGCAAGTGTCAAAACATGTTTTGATGCCCAGGCGCTCAATTAGATATCAGCTAGAGGCCCGGGCTCAGGGGTGGCTTCCGTATCTGTATCTGTATCCTTATCCTGTGTCCCTCACTCCCCTCAGAGTGCTTGCCTCTAGCTGACTTTGGTTTTTTAGCTGCGGGATTATGAGCAATTGACACCCCTTTGAGCCGGGATGAGCAATTGAAACACATGTTTTGGCCCGGCAATTAAATCGGGATTTGATTCCCAGCAGGACCTGCCTGCTCTCTCTCTGTCCTTGCTGATGATTTCTCAATTATGACAATCGTTTTGGCAGCGCAGAGAAAACAAACATAAGGCCAGGGACAACAGGAAGGATGTACAGAGAGCGCCACGGGTGAGGTGACAATTAATTAGCCGAGCCCAATCCGAGGACACTGGCAATTGATTCCGTTTTGGCAATGCAACCTGACGCGTGGCAGGGAGTGGGCCAAGGCTTCGGCCCAGCGGGGGTAACAACTCATCCTCGCCCCGATCTGCCCGATTCGCATTAATATGCCATTGGCTTGTGCCAAACCCCCGTGGAGCTCCCCTGATTTCCTGATTCCCTCGTTCCCTCGTTCTCTGATTGTGGGTGTCCACTCCGAAGGACACTCGGCACTCGCTCCGATTTTCCACACAGCTTCCTTACCGAAGGTCGTCGTCGCTCAGGGGAGAGCAGTCAGTCGGAGAGCAGCTGCCTCAGCCAGGTTTCTCCATGCCTAATCCGAGCAGCCAGGTTTATGGTGACTCAGGTAGGAGCTCACTCACTCACTCACTCACTCACCCACTCCCCAGGTAGAACAATAGATGTGTCGCATACTTTTCAGATATTTTGTATTTATTTTCGATCTCGCAACTTAATTGCCACTTAAGAGCACTACATTGGGCTAATCTACGGCTTTATGGTACAATCTTCGGGAATAAATAGGCAGGGACGAGGTCTAACGCTAGTTTGTACAATCTTTGGGGCTTCTTCGGGGCATCCTCGGGGTCTTCCAGGGCTTACGCCTCAGTCTTGTAGGGCTTGAAGAGCTTCGGCTTGGGCTCCGCAATCACCGTGGTCGCGGGCGGCGGCGACATGTCGGAGGCGGGTCGCTTGGCGCTGGCCATCAGCAGTCCTGGGGCGGGCAGCGGACTCGTGGTGGTCATGGGAGGGGCAGCGGCAGCCACGGGACTCCGGTCGAACACCTTGGCATGCTCAGAGCCCACCGGCGATAGGGAGAGCGTGGAGGAGTGCGGCGACGAGGAGGACTGCAGATCCAGCGGCGGTGTCTGCGTCTTGGGCACACTGCCACTCAGGCTCGGATAGCAGGCGGAGGCGGAGACGGAGGCGGGCATGGCTCCCAGGAGGCCGGCGGCAGCTGAGCCGGAGTAGCTGGAGCTGGCGGCACTGGTGCCCATCATGTGCGGGTGCATATGAGGGCCAGCGGCGGCGGCGGGATGTGGCGGAGCTGGGCGCGACGGGATGTGATAGGGCGCATACCGGTACTGTCCGTACGGGGAGGGAGCATGACCAGCGTGTCCCGGCATGGGCATGCCGCCCATTCCGGGCATCGACATCGGAGGCATGCCTCCGCCCAGCATGGGGTTCGTGGCGGCGGCAGCGGCGGCTGCAGCGGCGGCGGCGGCTGCTGGAGCATACGGAGGATACGGCATCCCAACGCTATTGGCGGCCGCTTGCAGGATGGAAGCGGCGAAAGCGGGGTCCGAGTAGACGGCGGCGTACGGCCAGGCGACGGCGATGCGCTGGCGCTTGTCCTTCATGCGGCGGTTCTGGAACCACACCTTGATGGTGCTCTCGGGCAGGTTCAGCTGGGCGGCCAGCTCGCAGCGGCGGGGCCGGGAGACATAGTTCTCCTTGTAGAACTCCTTCTCGAGGCGGGCCAGCTGGTCGCGGGTGAAGGCAGTGCGGTAGCGGCGCACCGAGGGATCAGCGGGGATCTCTGAGCCGCGGCTGCCGTTCAAGGAGTTGTCCGGGCTGGAGAGGCATTCTGTAGAACAAAGGAGAAGAGTCTGAAGTTAGTTTCAAGTCAATTGTCAAAGGGTTTTCCTTGTAACTCACCATTTGGAGAGGGAGGCGGGGTCTGGGGCTTGCCATACTGGCTGGCCATCAGGTCGACGACCAGGGGCTTCTGGTCCACGGGGCTGCTGTCGTGGTGAGCGTGGTGGCTCTCCATGTTGTAGGTTCGGTATCCGTGCATCTTGGCTGCAGAGTGTCGAAGGTAGTTGTGAGGTTCTCGGAGGCTTTTCGGAGGCAGAGGCAGTTGTTGACTGTGCGGCGGTCACAGCTCGAGTGTGCCGCTCTCAGCCATCCCTCGCCCTCTTATACCTCGCCCGCTCCGGGCAGGCAGCGCGGCGCAATGGCCGCCGTCGCCGAGCCAGCCAATGGCAGGCCAGTGGTGCTAATCTGTGCGGTGCAGAGCGGATGCTGAGCGGCTATTACGAGCCGCGCTCTCGCTCTCGCGGAGATTTGGTATTCATAGCGGATGAGCGAATCTTTTGTCTCGCCTGTCCGCAGGCGGCAGCCACCCCGAGAGCGAGCGGGACGGGCGGCCCCTTAATAATGGGATTTTATCGGCTTCATCAAGAATGATATGGCATAATGCCGCTCAGTCGTCGGAGTTTACAGAGCTGCCATGGCTATATCCCTCCGTGTGTCCCCCCCGCCCGCACATACATATATTTATCGATCGCCCTTTGCCAGCGAATTATTTGCGCTTTTATGAAGTCTTAATATAATGCCGCACGTTTAACAGCCTCACACTAGCCGTAGCTACTCCCCGGAGCTCTGGCTCTGAACTTTTTCCATATATACAGGGAGTGGGAATGGGAGTGGAAGTGGGGGCAGGACCCCGCCCATAACCATTGCGAGATAATGGCTGGGTTCCAGGAGGAACGGCCCCAGTTGCTGGGACTTAATTTGAAAAGTTTTCGCTTCGGTTTCGTTGGGCAAAACATTTATTATGATGATATAATCATGCCCAGTCGGAGGCAACTGTACCCTCTTTCCAGTGGGGGGACACCAAACAGTTTGCGCAAAAAAGGAGAACAGGACTCTACCTGCAGGGCTTGAGCTGGGGAATTAGGGTTAAGTCAGCGCACAAAAAATAACCCAGCAAAGCTGGGCTGCCTGCCTCGGGCCTCGGATATGTCCAGCTAATCCCTTCGACATCATTATTATGTGTTTTTATGACTTTCTAATGAAAATCGGGAACAGGATCGCGGCTCGAGGATCCTGGGATCGGGGTACCAAGTCAAGCCCTCGGCTAATCCCAGCAAACAAACAAACAAACTGGGTTAGAGCCCGGAATCTCCTGACTTTGCAACCCGGTTTTTGGCCTCTAGTCAGGGTCTCTAGCCTCCTGTCTCCCGGAATTCCGTTTAATTCCGTTCTCAATTGAAAGCCAGGAAAGTAGAGCACAGCGTGTTACCAAAACTCTACTCGATTGTTCAAGATGCGGCAATAAAATCTAACTCGAAAGTGAAACGATGCAAAAAGGAGGTGCAGCAGGGAAATGCGGGAAACTGGCCCAGAATTGACTAATAATCTGGCTGATGGCAAACGGATTAACACACACACACAGGGCGAGGAACCTTCGATCTGTCCCAGTTTCCAGTTCCCCGTTTCGAGACTCAGCCAGCCAGCCAGGAGTGCCATTGTTATGCAGTACCGGGTAACAACGCATCCTTCTGGCCGCTCCTGCGAGTTAGTTAAAATTATTGGGTTATATTGCGCCGCAATTTGCATTGGCATTAACTCGCCGAGGCCTACCTACCGGCGAGGCAGAGATTCCGCGGCGGAGGTGACCTGCCAAAGGTAGGTCCTCCGCGACAAGCCTTCTTGGACGAACCCTAGCCACAACCAACAACCTTGCCTATTGTGTGCCCCGAAGGAGCCTTTGTCTTTAACTCGCCAACCAGGCTTGCCTTCCCTGTGCCTTCCCCTGGCTTGGCTTGGGTTAGCGACAGTAAATACCCTTTATGGCGATCGGTTGGGTTAGGCGAAAGTGTCGGTCGGGGCAGCAGGTAGCCCGGCCCGGCCAGGACTCGACTCAACTCAATCCCAGTCCCGATCCGCGAACACTTTCAATACTTGGAAGTGCAGTTCCAGCGATTGTTCTCAGCTTTATTGCACATTCTGCCCTCACAAAGCGCCGATCTCGCTGATTATGCCCGTCATCATGGGAAGTAAATGGCGAACACACTGCGGCCCACAATAGAAATGCCAACAGAAATTCGCAAAATGCGCAAAATGTGCCGGGGAAGGGCGAAGGGGCAAGGAGGCAGTGCAAAAATGTTGGCAATAAAAACGGCTAACGCGAATTATGCTTGATGATTGAGTAATTTCTGTAATAAAACAATTACAACAAAAAGGCAGAGTATTTTATGATGATTGCCTAAGTGAATATAAAGGAGGGAATCTCTTAAGCTTGCCTTATTCATGGGCAAGTTGCCAGTTAGGAAAGGGTTTTTTGGCAGGGATTTGTGTTTTTTAGGTTGCTTTTTTTGGGTAAAATGTGACAGCTTACATGTTATTTTAAAAAGGGAAAATAAGCTTATTTATTGGTTTTTATGTTAATTCAAACTAATCTTGGTAAAGTTTGTGTCAGCTTCATGTGGGGTTGTAAAGATATGCCAAGTAATTAAAGAGGATACAAAGTTTGTTAAGGTTTTAAAGGCAAACTGACAGGTATTTAAAACCTGGAAATTGTTAAACAAAAATCTTTGCATCTTAGTTTAACAAGTACAGAAATCATTTTAAATTTGTTTGTTTATTTCTTGTAAAATATACTTATTTCGCTCTTTAAGTTAATCGTAAAAAATGCTTGCAATATTTACAATTTATTTCCCAATTCTTACCAAGACTTCGCTTGATGTTTGCTTGCCATATTCCTAATTTTGTATGCTTTCAGACTCGGTTCTCGATTCGTTGAGGGGAGTTCTTCGACAGCATCAACCCCCAAATAAATGTGGTGGTTTCCTCCCAGCCTCCACACTTGAGCCACAATTTTCCGCTCTCTCTCTCTCCCCACTCATAAAACCAAAAAATCTATGAGAAGCATGGTCTACCATAAGTATTTTAATTTACTAACAAATACCATAAAAAGCCATTTAAAAAAGAGAGCGCTTTGAGAATATTCTTTCAGCACAGCCAAGCATTAGTAGCTTTTTGTAAAAATCAATAAAAAGAGGAGATATTATTATAGTTCAGCTCGGGACTTTAATGGCTACTCAACACAGCTTGAGTACTCTACATTTTTATGATGGCAACAACCTAAAGATATATTTATTTATTCTCCTCCGGGGAAAGTACCAGTTTTCCAATAATTGTCGCAGCACAAAAACAAACTAGAATATTTTATGCCCAGGCCAAAGGACCTTCTCATAATAAAAATATGAATGCCAATGCATAAAAACGAGAGCAGTCCGAGTTACAGGTAAGTAGAGCGCTAACCTTGTGGAAGGTTGCGAGGACGCGTTTTTCCAGGAGCACAATAAATAAAAACCCGTGAAGAATTAAAAAATTAGAGCAGTTCGCTGCGTTCGGGGAAAAAAACTAGCGCAGCGAAAAAAGCCAACAATGGGAACAAAAAACGTGATCTACTTTCCTAAAGACGTCCGTCGAGGACGAGGTCCCTGTCTCCCTGCAGGACACTCCCGCTCTCGTTCCGCGAACCAGATAGCCGCGATCGCCATAAAAATCTGCATATATACACACTGGGACAATGGAGCGGGAAATGGGAATACGGCAGGGAAACGGGGCCATAAACCATAAAGCATAAAGCGTTTTGGTGAAAGTAAAGCAGAGCAGGGCGAAACAACACAAAAAACTGATCTAGTTTTCTAATGTCAGCGAGGTCGCCCGAGGTCCTGCCCGGAGATCCTTGCGCTGTCCTGCGGTTCCGCCGAAGGTGCACCAATAAAAAGGCGCGTCCGGATGCTTCTTCCATCGCTCCTACCTAGTTTTTTCCCGTCTCTCGGCCCAATTTTTAGTGGAAATGCGAGCGTTTATTACACGCTGTCCGCCTGTCCGTCCGCTTGTCCGGCTGTCCGCCTGTACGGACAACGACTAACTGCCGTAATTAGGAGGTTTGTAGGGCAGCGGACAGAGGACCCGGGGTCCGGGGAAAAAATGACAATGGAAAAAACTCATAAAAAGAGCAACAAAGTGGCCCAGAAAGGAAAAAAATTGGCTCGCTTTTTGTCGGCGAACAAAAAGAGGCCACAAAAAGCATCCACGAGCCGTGAGTCCTGCGTCCTGTCCTCTCGGCTCACAATCGGGCCAAATAATTAGGTGAGCGATTGTCCGCTCTTTGTGCCGCTCAATGATTAGCGGTTTCTTTTTTAGGACCATCTTTTTGGCCGCCTTCGGGATTTTTACACACCGATGGTTCCGGGAAACTATGTATATCAATGAGTGATGGCTGGGGGGAGCTGAGAAAAACCATTATCAATTAGGTTTTGTCAGCTAATGAGTTCATTTTTTATAGTGATTAAATTAATTAATAACCATAAACATTATATAAAACTAAAAGGTGGAGAAAATGATATTTTTTAATAAGGAATATTAAAAAAATGCCTCACAAGAAATTAATTGAAAGCAAAGTATTATTTTCATTATTATTATATTTATTATTATTATTATCTTTCATTAAAAAAAATGAGATATTTTTAAAGTCTATTTACGTTAGTTCTTTTGTAGAAAACATGTTTTTTAAATATATTAATTGTCGACCTTGGGGTATACTCCCATTTTACACCTTTAAAATAGGATAATCTCCCCGTTGTACTGGAATTTTGAATTTTAGTTTTTCCTAAATCATTATTATTGAAGTTCTTTATTTTATTTATTTTTAACATGTGACTAGTGAAACAATTAAAAAATAATTAAAAATACTATATGAAGTTTCTTTGGAAGTTTTAAAATTAAAAATAAAAGTTTTTTTTTTAATCTATAGAAAAACTAAATATTTCATATGCTCAAATGCATTTAAAAATTCTAAAGAATTCGGGAAATCTATTTATAATTCAGATAATTCATTAATTAATCGAATGCAGACATAATAATTAATATCACTAATTTACCAACAACGAAAATATAAAATTATCTAGGAATTTAGAAACTTGTTCTGTATATTTACTCTGTCTCCAATTGTTATCATATGAAGCTTTAAAAAATGTATTATAAACTTATGATTGAAATGTTTTAAAATATAATATATTGAATGCTTATATTTATGAATGAATGTATCCTGAACAAATCCTTAAAATATTTCTTGGAAAACGGTTCAAAGGTAGATTAAATAATATTTTGTATCTCTTATTCGCTCAGCACTTTTAACTATAATATTTCATATACAATAAGTAGTCCAAAAACAAAATTGTCTTAGAACCAAAGAGCCTCCCCAATCGCTATTTCTATATGTTCAAAAAAAAACCAACCAAAGTTAAAAGTAATTGAGTCTTGTTACTTAGGCAAAGGTCACACGTTATTTGGTGCGAAATAAGAGAGCTGTCAACATAAGATGACACCGCCTTTATGGCCCATTCCAGTGATATATTCCCAGGTAAAGGCGAAGTAGCTCTTGGAGATGCAAATTGGGGGAACCTGTGACCGACGACGAAGACGACTCCCCACAGATGGCCAAATCAATCGGACACGTTTACTATAAATACAGCGCATTGCGGTCTCCGAGGCAATCCAATCTGTGCATCTGTGACGAATCCCGAGATGCGGAGGAGCAGCAGGGGCCCCGGGGCAGATTCGCCAACAAACGCTGCTGGAAAGCCGCAGATTGCAGGGTCACAGGGACACAAGAGGGGACAGCGACACAGGACCAAGGTTCCAGGGGACAGTAGCAGTAGTCCACCGCACTGACGAATCACATCAAAGTGGAACACACATAGCCGGGCTCTGGCTCTGACTCAGGGTCAGGCATCCTGCTAACAGACATGTCAAATCAAGGAAAAACAACGACGACAGAGCGACAGGACCAAGGTGCCGCCAAAGGAGACGGAGGAAGGAGGAGAAGCAGAGAAGGAGAGAGGTCCCGGAAAACAGCATCGACTTACCGCAGCAAATTCGCGCTGACTGTGCGCGAACAGCGGGACACACCATAATATTTTGGTTGCTCGGCATGTAGCATCCGATACTGAGAGTTCCCCGAGAGCCGCTGCTCGTCCTGGAGCAACACCAGAGCGTTGCGGAGCTGAGCACTCTCGGATTCTACATAGTTTCGGAGGAATTCCTCGGGCCTTTATTGATGGGCAATTAGCCACGGTGAGTGGCGGTTTCGAGTGAGCTGCAGGACGCTGGCTACTCCGACTGGAAATTGGGATTGGGAATGAAGAATCGGGAATCAGGAATCAGGATCCTTCGCTCGGCGGGAGCAAACCCACAGCTTCAGTGGCGGCGTCGAGATATCCTGCCATCTTTCCATTCCCATTTCTTTTCCTATTTCTGTTTCTGTTTCTGTAAATTTGTGAAAATTAAGTCGTTCCGGTTGTGTGCCCGTTTTTAGGTGGTACTTCTGTAGCAATTTTATTTGTAACGTAGGTGTTGTATTTGTCAACATTTAGCCAGGATCTTGGGCCTCTTTCGTCCCGATCCCGATCCCGATCCCTTGGGCAGTGCCACTGCGGATTAGCCGATTTGTGGGCACGGATTCGAAATGCCTACTGCAGCACTAATTGGGCCGCTCTCTGTGCGAAGGGATGGCTGCGACATGGAGGCGGAGGCGGAGGTGGCACTGTATCCGCTCTAAGGATGCGTTTATCTGCGCTGAGGATGTGCTAATTTTTTACCCAGCAGAGCCGAGCTGCGCTGGCTGCGAGCAGAGGGTGAATTGAGAGCCATAAGTGCACAGGTTGGAGGGCGAAATAGAAGCATGATTGGCATTGAAAAGGTGAATGGATTCCCTTATGGGAATTATGGTTTAGAAAGGCAACTGAGCCTTGTTCCTTTTAAGAGAAAAAAAGGAACGCAAAATAAATGGGTAAAAAACGGGCATTAATTTCTAAAGTCAACTTTAAGCGTTTCTTAATGAAATTCTGAAAAATTCCTTTTGCTCTTTCAGAAAAAAGAAAGGGTATGATAAATAAATTAATTTGTTTTTGGTTCTTCAATTATAT